>PVIC010000476.1:0-122353 GCA_004025085.1 Thryonomys swinderianus | reverse complement strand
GGCTGGCCCTGAGCTCACTATGGTGCCCAGGCAAGCCGCCGCGAACTCAGCAATCCTCCCATCTCTGCCTCCCGAGTGCTGGGATTACAGGCGTGAGCCACCACGCCCAGCATTATATGTGGTAACCGGGGATCGAACTCAGGTCCTTACGCTTGCGAGGCAGGCGCCGGAACCACTGAGCTAACCCTCCGGCCCTCTTACTGATATTCTTAAATGTGTTAGGCTGGGAAGACTTTGAGGAGAAGTAGGTTTGGGAGTGAAGGGAGGTGGGAGTTATATCAAGAGCACAAGGGTGAGATGTTACCATCAAGATATCTGAAAAAGTTCCAAGCAGAAGGTAAACAGCAATTATTTGCTCTGTGGATGTGGAGCTGAAGGAGGCGGTCTAGGCAGAGACACCCACCTATGTGTGAATGCTGTTTAGAGCTGTGGGTGAGATGACCGGGGGGGAAAAGAGTGTGGACAGAAGAACCCAGCATGGACCCCTGCGAGGCACCAGGTGGAAGAGAGTCTCCAGCCGGAGGCGCTGCAGAGACAGGAGGGCGCCATCTTCCTTTCCGGCTCCACAGCTCCCTGCTGCCCTGCTCTTCCGGAGTCCTGGCTCATGTTGCTCCCGGGTCCAGTCCTCCCCGATTCAGCTCTCCAGGCCCCACGCCTCTGTCTCCGCCTTTGGTCTTTTAGTTTTTGCTTCTTTTCTTGGAAGATCACCTCAGACTCCTGTCCCTTGGAGGTGACTCACCCTCGTCCTCAGGTTGTCCCCTGCTCTTCCCAGCAGCTTGGCCTTGTTGAGTCTTCCCCAGGGCTTTATTTATCGTCTTCCCCATGACTCATTATTTACAATCATACAGGGTGGGAAGCTTCATTACCGCAGGGATTGTTTCTTCTTGACTCCTTTCTGTATCCCTAGTTCCTACACAGTGTCTAGCAAAGGGCAGACGTACAGTAAACATGTGACTCATGGGAGATTAAACCCATTTAATCTCACCATGACTCTGGAAATTAATTTTAACCCTTAGAAGATGAAAAGCACGGGACTCAGAAGGAGTAGAATATTGTTCACAAGTCTCAGTATAATGCATACTGATGGGTGGGTGAGTCTTAATGTGCCACGTTCCTCTGTCCACATCCAGGGGATCTGAGTTGTGATCTCCTGTGGCTGGTGAACCGAGGCTGTGTAGGCAAAGGTCCAGCAGAGGGCAGCAGAGGGCTGCGCGGGGCGGGACTCGGTGGGGGAGGGGTATGCCAGCCCCCGGGGCGGGGGGGGGGGGGTGAACTTTGTCTGGCCTTTAGCGGGACTCCAACTTGCGCAGACGCCACATTTTGCCCAGGCGGCTTGTCAACTAATACATGCCAAACCTCACAAGCAAAATCACACAACTTCCACATGTACACACACATGTTCACACAGGCACATGGCACTTTATACACACAATAGACACAAGCATACACACTTGCTTACACATCAGGCATCACCATCACCACACAGCACACCAACACTGACGGAAGACCTTTGTAGTGGACATTATGGTTGAGGACCCCACCCCTCCCCTTTCCTGTGTGCAGCGGCCATGCACTGTAAGCCCTGGGTTAAGTCAACTCTTAGTTTCCGGGGTAGTTTCCCACCGGCCGAAACCTATCTGTAATCTTTGGCATTCCTGTGACCAGAGCCATTGTTCTAGGAGCAAGCATCCATCTGGTGTGGGTGAGGAAGCAGGTGTCCTGCTCTGCTGAGAAAAGGCTGGTTTGGGAAAAGCTTGATGGGGAGCTGCAACCATGAGACCCCCACAAGCAGAGTTCCAGGCCCCAAGACCCTGGAGCCCCTGCATGGCCTGCGGCAGACGCCCACATTGCCTCTGGATGTTAGATCCTGTCAAGCAAGACATCCTCATGATTGTTTGTCACAGTCAAGTCTGCTTTTCTGTCTCTTGTACCTGTAGGCCTCATCTTCCCCCAGAATTCCTGGGAAGGCTGGGACGGATCCAGCCTCTGCTTTAATACGGAGGCTGCTCCTTCCTCCTCTCCTTTGGTCTTTTGGTCTTCGGTGTGACCCCAATCCACCTGGCACGGTTCTTAGAGCTTTATGTAGACAACAGAGAGGAAAAAGATGGTTCCTACAAACTGTAGCCTTTTTGCCTTATAAGGAAAATGAACAATTCAAATCTACTGGGTAATAAATCTGTAAATGGATCTTGTTTCTTGCAGGAGCTGAGATGAGAACCCAGCCAAGGTTTTTGAATTACAAACAGCAGGAAACTTTGACTACATACATGTGTACGTACATATGTACACACACATGTATGTATGGGTGCATATACTCATGCTCATTTAATTCCTCTAAACACTCTGAGAAGTGAGCATCAGTTACCGCATTTTACAGATGTTGATTAAAGCTCGGAGAAAGTGTTACCTGTTCAGACATAAAGTAGTGAAGTTCAGCTTCCAATCCAGTGCTCTTCAACTCTGAAGCTCATGGTTACTTTTCTAGGGAAGAATATCATCCATCTCACCCATGGCTGCCTCTAGTATGAGATTTCATCTAGGTGACCTTGGAGAAGGGAGAGTGAGGAAGACGGAGAGAAGTTATCCTCACTGTTTTCCTAAGTCTTTTCATGAGAGCGGTAGAGTGATGGGGAGAAAGGAGAAACTCTTACACCGGATTCTGATCTAGAAGAAAAGAGAAGCAAAAATGACCTTAGAACGTCAACCTTTGCCAGGGAGACAATGCAGTGTAGTAGCTGGGAATCCAGCCTCGGAGCCCAGCTAGACTGGGTTCAAGTCTCAGCACCACAATGTATTAGCTGTGTGACTGCAGACAGGTCAGTAATCTACCAAGAATTTCCTCCTTTAAAATGAGAACCGTGTCCTAACACCTTTGTGTGCATCAAACCAAAAACCATAGGTACAGCGCCTGAGTGTTGGCATCTACAGGGCCTGCCATTCCCAAAGTGGTAGCTGCTACCACCGTACACTCAAACCCATAGTGCCTGGCAGGTTCAGAGGTGCTCTGATGTCTCCTTCCAGTGAAAATCGCTATGCTCAAATTCTACATAAGCTTGTTTTTTTTTCCTTTGCACCTTGAGAGTAAGTTGTGGGAAGCAGTGGGAGCCGACCATGTGCTTGTGCCACTGGGAGATCCACACAAGCCCCAGAAGACAAGCCGGAATGCTGCAAGAAGGCGCAGGTAGGGCCCTGAGGTTGGAACTCAGAAATGAGTCTCATGTATAGTGTGGCTGATAACTGATGATACAAACTTCAGATCCAAAGGCACAATTTGAATGGGGAAGGTCAACATTCTCATGACAGATGAACAAGGGACAACGATGAGGTGGCAGGACAACTACCCAGAGGCAGAGGCTGGGTTTAGATTTTGTAAAGCAACTGTAAACCCAGAGCTCGTGATGTTGGAGGAAGTAGTAGAAGGCTTCCCAGAAGAGGTCATCTGACCAGCAGCCTGTGTGCTTTCAGAAGGGTGGCAGTGAGCATGCCAGTCTGTCAGAGAAAACCTGGATGTGGCTCTAGGCAGGAGCCAGGAGATGGGGTGGTTACTCAGATGATCAGGATGTGAAAAGAGGAGGTCATCAAAGTGGAGGCCACGAGGGTCCTTAGCTTCTCCGGGAGGTTGGAGTGAGGGTTCTCCCTCCTGCACTGGAATGCATCCATCCTGATGTGACTTAGAGAAAATAAAATGGCTGCCATAAGCCCTAGTTCTCATACCTTTAGTATGGCTATAATATCTTCCTGGAGTTTGTAATAGGCATTAGATAAGTAATACTTATAAATTACCCAGTATTTAGTAGGTGACCGATAAAAGAAAGCACCCTTTTCTCTACCTCTTACCTTCCTTCCCCCATTAAAAAGGACATGATGTGGATTAGATATTCACAATAGAATCTTATTCTACTTTTGTCCTATCTGCCTTCTAGTGCACTGTCCAAACCATAAAGCCTGGATAGCTAAGAACTACATTTCCCAGGCTCCCATGCAGTTGAGACTTCAGAAGGGATTCAGATGCACTGTGGGAGATCTGGACAGATGCCAGCAGAGACCATTTGGCTAACTCTAGCTCTTTGTCCTGGCTTTGCAGTGCAGGGACTGAGTTTTCTTTGGAGGAGAAGCAGACATTCTGGACTGCTGTCACTAGCCTCATGGATGTTGGGAGTTGGGGGGTCATCCATTTTGCTGGGGGCCTGGTGGCAGAAGCAGCTTAGTCCTAGAGCAAGCAGCTTCCTGGTCAGAGGCAGCCTGCAACTCCTTTGGTGGCCCAGGTCTCCTCCGGGGAACTTTGCCAAAAACTCAACTTAAAGTCTTTTCTAAATCCCTCCTTATAATACTGTAAGACACTTAATACCCTGTTATAAATCCACTCTCACTGCATCTAGCCAGAGTGGATTTTTTATTGTCAACTCACCAACCCAAGTGGCATGGAGACTTTTATTGCTGGATTCCTGTTAGAGAAATCACTGTGTGTGTTTTGGAAGGATGGGCTGATAAGTGTCTGGAGAGAGGGTAGCCCCTGCCATCACCCCACCCCATCCTACCCTATGCCTAGGTGTCAGCCCTTCTGAGTTGCTCCCAAGAAGAGAAGAAAGAGAACATAAATGTAGAGAGAAGTGAGAAAGACTCAGAGGATGGCAAAAAGTCAAGAACGGTATTATACTGTCATTTCCCAGGATCTCAACTCCCCACCCCATATTTTCCACAAAACCTGGGTAAACTCCTGGTGTAATAAACTTTGTTTTAAACCACTGGACCTGGAGAAATGACTAAATCTTTATGTTGGGGAAAATATAGAATAGGGACAGGCATGCTATGAGAGGAAGCCCGAGTTCAGACAGCTAGAAGGATCCAGAGACCACGAATCCTCTCTAGGAACCAGCAGACACGCTAGGGCAGGTATTTAATTTCTCAGCCCATGGGAGTCACACAGTCAAAGGCCATCTAACTTGGGTAGCAAGGAGCAGAGACTTGCATCAGCCAGCTGGTGTACACAGGGAGGGTTTAGGGCTGACCCCTTGGTGCCCTGCTTAGCTCTTACCTTATAAGTCGGTCAGTGTCTTCCTGAACTCTGCAAATATTCAGGATCCCCAAAGCTTCTAGTGCTGGGCATCTTCCCATCTCTATTTCAATGCATATTGGTATTGTTTACCTTTTCTGTAAGCCTATCAATTTCCATAAGGCAGAGTCCTGTCTCTAATTCTTCCTTCAGTCTCTGAATTTTTTCCATATAAGTGTTATTTTGAGCATTTGTCTGGGGAGAGTACCTGAAATTTTAATCATATTCTCAAAGAAGTCCAGGCCCTAGAAAATGTCTAGAGGCGACATGAGGGGATCTTTTCAGGGAGGAAAATGTCTGGACACTGTGTCTTTATTTTATATACAGAAAAAAAAAACCAAGCATCTTTCAAAAATCAAATCTATCTTATCCTCATGCTAGTCTTCTACTGAGCTTATGTCCTTCAGAGAAGTAAAAGTCATGAACTGTACTACAAACACAGACTTGGACACTGCATTGAAGGTTCTGTCCATTAGGGCCTCTGCAAGGCAGATGTGTTTACAGCTTCTTCCCCAGGACATGCTGCCCTGCACCCAGGACGTTTACAAGCCGGGCTGACACTAAGTGAGAACCGCCGTGGGTGGGATCTACGGCTGTTGCGTGCTTTCCAGCCTGTCATTTCTTAAACTGTAAATATTTATCAGGAGAATGTAGGGATGGCGGTTCTGAAGAGTGTCCAGGAAGGACTGTGTGTGCAGAGGAGAGAGAGAGAGAGAGAGAGAGAGAGAGAGAGAGAGAGAGAGAGAGAGAGAGAGAGAGAGAGCCCTCTGGACACTGGCATGTGACACTGATGCCTTAAAGATGGAAGGCAAGGGCAATAAAACCCTCATTCTTAATCTGTGTCTCCACTTCTCGATCTAACCTGTACATCTTGGCCTAGAAATTACAAATATCATAAAGCAAAGTTAGGCCCTTGACAATTACTGAGCCTGTAAGTTTTCTCCAATCCCTTTATTTACCTCTTAAAGGAACCAGTGAAACTTCCATTTGGTTGGCTGACGACATTACAGGTGAGTGTACGGCTGGGGTCAGTGAGGAGATGGGGGACTGAATGTTTTCTGAATGTGGCCATCTTGTGGCTTTGCAGCTCAGTGGCTGGAGCTCTCATTTGCAGCGGAGGCTCCAGAATCCCAGCGCCCCCAAAGTCAGGCCATCTGTGTAGACCCACCGAGAGTTGCCTCCACCCACTGAAGTGGGCAGGAGGAGCAGACAGGGAGGAAATTTGTCCACGGGCTCTGAGTCCCCAGTCTAACTCCAGGTGGCGTTCTCCGAGGCCTGCACACTTTCTCCTCCCAGGAAGTCGTCTGCCAATGCGCACAGCCACCACCACGGAAACATGCCACCTCTCCACAATGCAATGGCAAAAGAACATCCAGCCTTTCCCTGGACACCACACCCCAGTGTCTGAACCCAGGGATCTTTCTGCCTTACTGCAGAGAAAGCAAGCCCTCTATGGCACAACTGATTGCAGAAGTAGCAGGAGGGAAGGGGGCTGGGCCTCTGTTCTATGCATCTGGTTTTAGGGCAAGTCACCTGTGGCACCTAATCCTTTCTAGAGTGTTGCCTGTCAAGAAGAGTGTGGAAAATGTAGTTTTCTCTTATCAGTATCTGCAGAACAGAAAGGCACCTTAAGGAGACTGGAAGATACTGTGCAGTATAATTCTCTACAATTCGTCCATATTACAATTTCTATCTAATGTTCACAAGGACCAGAGCTCCCCAGTCACACTGCCAGGCCTTTCTTCCTCCAGAGGGAAATTCTTGTCTGATGTGGGAGGATGATCAAGGGTCTTGCTTCCTCAGCTCTACTCCCGCAGTCTCAGTCTACTCTGCTGTCTCCTGCTGACTCGCCCCTGTCGGTGTGGATGGGCCGAGGTGTGATGGGTGGCAGGGAAGGGAGTGCCGGTGCGAAGGGCAGAACGGAGCTGAGGACCGGAGCTGAGGACCTTCCGTTCGCACTCAGAGGCGCTGGCCGTGGGCTGGTGAAGCCTGAGCAAGGCGCCTAAGGACACCGGCAGCTCAGGGTCCCTCCCTCTCCGCCTCAGAGAGGCCCTGCGGTTCTGGGGAAACCCAGAGGGTCTGGAGTGGCTCAGGCTGAAGAGGGAAGCGGTCTGAACAGGCCACGGCACCCAGTGGAGAGAAGGTGGTCGCCCCCTTGTGATGAACGGAAGACGCCGAGCCCCCACTCATGCCTCCCCTTCTCACTTCTTGAGGCAGAGTGAGCGAACTTCTGGCTTCCACAAACCAGTGGCGGGTTCAACTTTACTTCTTCAAGAAGGTGGGAATTTTTGGCATTCCTTGGTCTGTCTTCTCCAACTAGAATGCTACATATTAAAAAAAATTATTGGACAATTAATATATTGCCATTGTTAAAGCAACTGAAATAACAGTTGTGTGGTGTGGAGGTGTAAACGAGTTCTCCTTCTCATCTCCTCCCCTTCCCCACAGGTAATGACTATGGCTGGCTGTTGGGCCTGAAGCTCTCCAGACTTCGTACATCTGCGGGGATGCTGCTTTGTTTGCTGTCCTGCATCATGGTTGAGGGTTTTAAAAATGCAATGATAAGCCACGGACAGCCTTTTTCGTTCAGTGCGTACAGATACAACGTGCTCTCTTTCCTGACGGCTGAGAGTCACAGAATGTATGAAAGTGAAAAAAACATGACCAGCCACCCCCGCGGCCTTCTGTGGATTGAGGAGGAAGCCTGTCCAACGCGGAGCTCTTTATTCGGCTGAGCATCCGGGGACTCAGCACGCGAGAGGACTGCAGAAGGAGTCATGGAGAGCCGCACTGTCTGAGTAGCAGAGTGCCGGGAAGCTGAGGAGCCTCGAGGCCATCCGGAGTGGAGAGAGAACGGGGCGAGTGAGAGGTTGCTAACAGCACGGGACATGGGTACTCTGTAGAGTGACCCCTGTCCAGGCCCTCGTGTCTGTCCGCAGCAAGTTTACTCCCCTCACGGGTGAACACAATCCTCATCTTTTGAAGCGTGCCCCTAAAATAACCTCACAAAGACACAGTGACTGGGTTGGAAGGTGGGGATTTCTCTGGCTCTTGAGATGTTGTTCCTTGGGTTGTTGGGTTGTTGTCCCAAAGGAATTTTGAGAATGACGCCTGTCCTTCCGATGCCTCCCTGTGGGGGCGTTGGAGAGAAGCAGCAGTTTAGGGTGTGCACCTGTAGAGTTGAGATGATTTTCTTGAAGTCTGACGGGTTAACACATAAATGTGGATCCTTGTTATGTGTCGGCCTCCACGCTTCATTCAGGTGCTAAAGAGGCTGGTACCGTGGCCCAGCACCACAGCACCCACAGGACGTGTGGGAAGTAAGAAAGCCACAGGCCCAGGGCTGCAGAATATGTGGCATATATGCCCCACTCTCCATAGTCACACTATGGCAAATGTCTCTGACTGATCAAGGGGCACTGATAAGAGACATTTCTTCCCCGGAACCTAGGCTCTAGGCAGCCATTATCAGTGAATCAGACTTGGACACTGGATGAAATCTATTTCTAACCCTTCTCCCCTCCCTGCTATAGGCCCAATTTAAAATGGGATCTGGAAATTTTTCTTTTTCTAGATTTTTTCCCCTAAAATGCATTAAAATATATAACTACATGCTTAAAATGCTTGCTCGTGTCCCAGGAGAGGTAGGTGTGCATATTTGAGAACATCAAGGTATATCAGGAAGATGGGTGAACATAGCTCAGCCAGGAAACAAGGCCCTGCCACCAGCTTCCTGAAGCCTGTCACGCTTCTGTTGAGTCTTTAGCCCACATCTGAGATCCCAGACACTTGGGGAGAGGAATGATGGCTGCTGCTAGTGGGTGGAACCCCACAGAAAGTGCCTGGGCCACTTCTGCTGGGCCTGTTGGTGTGTAATCTGGTAGGAGGCCAGGGCCTGGCATGGGGAGACAAATGAAGGGGCACATTTCACCCGGGAAATGTTAGAAAGCCTCTCATGGTCACTGAACTTGAACCGAGGAACCCAAATAGAAACCTGTGGGCTCTACACCTGCAGTGTGGCCCGTCCCTTTGCATGAGGGTTCCCCGCTTCGCTCCACTTGTGTAATGGAAGTTTATTCTCTGGCAGTTACACAAAAGCTTCTTCTCCCCTATGCCTTGTTCCTACCAAACTCAGACCCAGGGGACTCAGCCCCTGAGACCGTCTCTGACCTTGAGGCAGCAGTTTTGCTGAGAGGCTCCTCTCCCCACTCCACCTCTGGGCCAGCCTTGGGCTAACTCTGTCCTTGAACTGCAGCTTCCCTGGTCTCTGTGGGTCCCAGAGCTTGCATTTATGATCCCCTTTTTCAGTTAACCTGATTCCCCTCAGGTGCCATTCACCATAATTTTCCATCTCTTTTCTGGTTACTCTGAACTCTTACACACTTCTCTTGGTGTCCAGTGCCACCCACTCTACAGAATAGAAGTGACCCCACTCGTCAGCTCAGTGGATCCTGGCCCTCTTTTTTGACCCCACTGCCACCCTCTGTTGACCTGTGTGGCCATCTGAGAGCTGTCACCACTGTCTGTCCTGAGTGGCACTAGCAGTAAGCCCTGTGTTGTCAACCATGCATTGAGTGGCCCGGAGGGACAGTGCAGCTGCCAGGCACAGCTCATTTGTGCCCAGGATCCATTGCAGAATCACTCATAAGGGCACCTCTCCTGCCCAGGTAGCAATAGATGGTGTCAAGAAAAGAATGAGGACTCCGAAGACCAGCAGTGGAGTTTGAATAATGGCACAACAATTTAGTACCTTGAGCAAGATTCTTAGCCTTGCAGAACCTTAGAGTCCTCACTGGATAACTCAGATAAATAGAAGTACCTAACTCATTGAGCTAACGGTAACTGAAATAAATAAGTGTGATTATTGTGAGAATTTCTGAGTGTATTATTACTTTGTTAAGCTTGTGTCAACAGACTGACCCACTCTAGGCGGCCTCCAACAACAGGTATTTATTGTTTCCTGGTGCTGGATGCTAAAGGTTGGCAATCCAGATGTCCCAGGGCTGGGTGCTTCTGAAGGCTGTGAGGAGAGGATCTACTCCAGACTTCGCTCTTTGGTTTTGAGGTGGTAATTTGCACTGTGTCTCTTCACGAGGTGTTCTCCCTATGCGTATATCACCATGTCCGAATCTCCTTAAATAGCACCCGTTCTGCGTTAGGGCCCATGCTAATGATCTCATCTTAACTAATTACACCTGTATCAAGCCCATTTCCAAATAAGGCCACCTTCTGAGAGGCTGGGGGGTAGTACTTTCACGAATGAATTTTAGGGTGACACAGGGTAACCCACACAGGGAAGTTACCATCGCTTGTCAGAACTTTGATAAAGCCCTGGTTACCGATGAGATTTTAGTGGAATGAAGCGGTTACCATTCAACATCACCAGCCAACTGCACTGGGCTTGCTGGGGCAGCTGGTGCGGTCATTTGCAGTCAGCAGTGACTTCCTCCTTGGCTCCATCTTGGAGGATGTGCTGCTGAGTTTGTGGAGGACACAGGGCTGAGCTCTGCCTTCTCTGAGCCACTGAGGCATATCCTTTCTGATTTCATCTTCTAGTTGGCTTGGATTCAGCAAATATTTACTGACTATCCACATCAGGTAAACAACTACAGCTGAATAACAGTATATGATCCTGACTTCGAAGAGTTACATTCAAGTGAGGATTAAAAAAGAGTCATGGAGGAAATTCACGGAACAACAGGGAGAGTGACAAGTTGAATGAAAGCAAATACTAAGGGGCAGAGAGAAGAGTGGTTACTTCCAACTGAGGTATCCAAAAGACTCCATGGAAGAGGTGGCATTTTCGTAACAAATGGATAGAGTTTCAGTGAGTACAGAGCGGAAGGAGCAGAAAGAACAGACCAAACAATGACAAAAAGGTTGAACATGCAGTGCAATGTGGACAAGCAGGTATTTGGGTGTGGGTGGGGCCTGGAGTGACAGTAAGATTCATGGGGGGACAAGGTTAGAGATGAAATTAGAAAGCTGTGTCTGGATTGTTTGAGATCTTGGATGTCTCTTTGAGGGGTTTAGATGTTATTTTGTAAGCAATGAGATTCACATTAAAGCAGTTTAGACTATGCTGATCAGAGTGGTGCCCTTATAAGATTGATCAGGTGACTTTCTTTTTCTTTGAGACAGGGTCTCTATATGTATGTAGTTCAGGCTGACCTTGAATTCACTATATAGCCCAGGCTGGCCTCAAACTTATGGCAGTTCTCCTGCTTCACCCACCCTAGTGTTGGATTTATAGACGTGCACCACCATACCTGAGAATGAGGTGGATTTTTGTGCAAGGAATGAGTTAGTGTGATGGAAGCTAGAGTCAAACAAGATTGCTGCAATGGTCTGGGAGAGAAAGGAGCTGGGCAGTGGGGTTCACAGGCAGATGGATGAGTAGGCCACTGGGAACCAGGATGGGGCTCCCCTAGCAGAATAAGTCCTAGAAGGTGTGACCCCATGATAGATCACACAAAGAGTCCTGCCTGGCACTGGCAATGACCAAGTGGTAAGTGACATTCTTCACACCCCTCCGTGGCATAAATCTCAAGAAATGGTGGAGGATCTCCAGAGGCAAACAGAACGGGGAGCCCAAGTCAGCACCGGCCGGGGCTCGGGGCTGGGAACCTGGAGGTGACAGTCCCGTTGTGGGCCCTGCCCCACCGTTCCGTTCTCCCAGGGCTTCCTCCTCTCTGCTCAGACCCAGGCTTCTCGGTCACACCAGCAAGCGTCTTGCCCAGCTTGTGCCTTCCAGGTTTGCCCTTACTCAGTTCCCAGAGTCCAAGACTTGTGACTCTTGTCCTTCAGCTTGATCTCTGAGGCTGGAGCCACTACTGCAAAGTATCCCATGTTTTCCAGACTCAGCCTTGGTTTTAGAAAATAGAGGCACATCCCAGTTTTGGGGGCCCTCTGTCATCTCTGAAGAGCTTCGTTAGGTGTTTCTAAGAGTTCTGTTTCTTTTCCATGACACAGCAGGACCCTGGAATGAGGCAGCCTCAGCCGACCCCCGCTACATCCCGGGTGCAGAGTGAGTTTGACCCCTGGTACCATGAAAAAAAAAAAAAAAAGGAGAAAGAAGGGACAGTCCCTGCCCATATTCTTTCCTTTGTGAGGAAGAGATATTTCCCAGAAGCCTCTCAGCAAACATTCCTGTCTCATTGGCCAGGTTTGGCTAAACCTGTGGCTGGGCAGAGAATAGGACCTATGACTAGCACAAATTAAGTAGAAACTGTCCCTTGCTGATGAGGGTGTGAGTACCCACTGCAGCATTCGACAGTGCAGGGGAATGGGCACCCAACAAAACTGGGGTTCAATGCCGCCCAGTCATATGCCCAGTCAGATGGCTGGTTGCTTAGCTCCTCCCCACTCCAGCGTTAGCCCAGATCCCAGGAGAGTGGGCACCCGCCAGACCTGAACATCTCTGTCCTTACAGCTCTCCTCCCACCTCTGCGCCAAGGGCAAGACATCTCCTTCCTGGAATAAGTTACTCTAGGGTGAGAAAAATTGCTGTTCTTATCTTTGTTTCCCTATTTAGAAAATACTAGCAGTCTTTTGCAATTGCATGGGATATTTTTAAAGGAAAATAATAGGCTTTTGAAGGATTCCAAAGCTTCCATTTCACATGAACTCATTTGAATCTTTATTTAAATTTTTTCTTTGCCTTTCACTAGCTAGGACAGTGATTCTCAAATGTCAGCGGACATTTTAAGAAAGCTTGTCAGAACAGAATTCCATGTCCTCCTCCCTGCAGACTGAGGTAGAATGTGAGCCTGTATATTTAAAGTATGTGTCAGAGGCGACCACGTGTTGAGAAACATGCATTACTTCACACGGAGACATCCAGATCTGACTCTGCCTTGAAAGATTAATTCGGGGGTGTGATGACTATTCCAGTTTCATGAAGTTTCAATTTTGTTCACAGAGATTTGCTGAATACAAAACTAAATGTAAAATGAATTTTAGATCCTCAGGAAGTTTTTCTCCTTCAAGCGCAGTTACAACTCAGAAGAGAAATCTCTCACTCAGCAGTCTTCTAATAACTGAACTTTAAGAATCAGTTTGTTCAGATGAAATGGCCACTACTTACTGGCCAAATCCCAAGCGCTGGGGCTCTTAAGACCTTGACTGGTCTGTGTCTGTAAAGGAAAGATTTGCACACTGGAATATTCTCAGTGTTTTATTTTTTGTTTTTTGCTTTTTTGGAGACAGGGTCTTGCTTTGTAGTTCAGGCTGGCCCTGAGCTCACTCTGGTGCCCAGGCAAACTGCCGCGAACTCAGCAATCCTCCTGTCTCTGCCTCCCGAGTGCTGGGATTACAGGCGTGAGCCACCACGTCTGGCATTGTGGTATGTGGTGTTGATTGTTGGTGGGTGTGTCTCCACACCCAGCATTATATGTGGTTACCGGGGATCGAACTCAGGACCTTGCGCTTGTGAGGCAGGCGCCGGAACTGCTGAGCTAACACTCCAGCCCAATTCTCAGTGTTTTAACACAATATGCCAGGGCCATAATTCATGTCTTGTGGCCAAGTGGCTCTGAACCACCAGAGCTACATGCATGACTGTCCCATCAGTGGCACAGGACAGTCCCATTGGATGGTACAAGCTTCCCGATGGGACAGTAGTTATGGATGTACCGCCAGTGGTTCAGGCTGGTGGGAATGTGTTAAAGTTCCTGAGTTGCACTTCACCAAATAGATTTGCTTCAACATGTGGGGCCTCGTCCTGGTGAGGAAGTCAAGTTGGGGCTACATCACACACTCGCTGCACTCTGCTTCTGGAGCGCGGCACCTTTACCTGCTGTTCTAGCTGAGCTGGAAGCTCTTGATGCATGGAGAAGGTCCAGCCAGACATGGACTCAGGCTGGGAAGGTGCCCACTCTTGGGATGTGAGGAAAAGCCACAAAATCAAGGGCATTCTGTGTAGTCTTGACCTTTGGAGTAGGAACCAGGCAGCCAAAAGTGTTGGCTTTCAGGGTGAAGACAGGAAGAGGAGGAGTGCTTTTGTCATTAGAATCTTTATTTAAATAAAGCCAAGTTAAAAAAAAAAAAGGTAGAGGTAGGGAGGGCATCTATGAAGAAAACAAGATGTGGAAGGGGACATGTTAAGGGGCTGAGTCCTACCTGTCACTGGCATCTGATCCCCTCTGCCAGAGGATGTAGACATGAATGACATTTTAGAAGTGAGTTTCTGGATCCCATGAAGAGGTTGCGTTGAACAATAGCAAGTGACGTCAAGCATTTAGTAGGAAAAAGAGAAAAGCACAGATTTATGGAATGAATAAATTAATTAATATTGAACTGTAATAGTAAATTGTAGCTTTGGGCTCCTCCTCTGGCCAAAGGCCATTTTCTACAACTTGTCTCATGTTCCCTGAGGACTGTGCCAGGTCTTCAGACTTCTGGAGGAGGAAAATCCTTCCTTTCCAGCCTCCTCAGTAGACGTTATAGGACCCCACCCTTCCCAGGATGTCCCTGTAGCAGCGTCCCTGAGGTCCTATGCTGTTTTTCTCCTGTGCTCCCTGGTGATTTTGAAGCTAAGCTACAAGTTGGTCTTAGGTCTACACTGTGGCAAGTTTTACTTCTCCAGCGCTTCTAGCTTAGCAGTCTCTTGCGTAATAGCAAACTGTCTTTTTTCATACTGATCTGGGTCATTGTTAAGCCCACCAGAATCTCCACCCTCACACTCACATCCGTGTTCAAAGCACAAGCAGCTGGGCTGTGGAATGGCAGCTCACATGGGCGGCCATGATGGCTGCCGTGCCAGAGAGGGGGTGATCCCTCCTGCTCAGGTCCTTGCTCTTTTCTAAGGTCCTCCCTTGCAGTTTCTCAATCCCAGCATGTTTTCAGCATTCAGCAAAACACTACAGTTGCTGCAGGAAGAGAGTGGGAAGTCCCTAGCACCTTTTGGTACCAGCTTTGGGAGGATCCAGAAAGAGACTTAGCTGATTCAAAATGTCATTTGCTCCCATCCAGTTACTACCCAGGCCCGACCCTGCTTAGCTTCTGAGATCAGATGAGATCTGGCACATTCAGGGTGGTACGGCCATAGACACAGCAGCTCAGTTGTGATAGCCCAATCTTGGAAACAACCCAGCTGGCCATCAACTGGAGACTGGATAAAGAAGATGTGTGTGTCTGTGCGTGTGTGTGTGTGTGTGTGTTTAATAAAATGGAGTATAACTCTGCCATAAAGGACAAGTTTCATTCATTTATGTGCAAATGGATACACCTTGAGGACACACTAATGAGTGAAATAAATAGATCACAGATATGTAAATACCGTATCTTTTCTCTGGTATGAGAACTTATAGATGTAAATGAGTTCTAGAATGTATGATGTGTTTTGTAAAATAAGAAATATTCAAAGGGAATGTGGTGGGGGAATGTAATGAGGGGAAAGAATAAATATGATTTGGAAAGAAAAAGAAATAGCATGTATATAAGAGGTGGGGGGTTGTGCGTAAGTAGGGATATGGGTAAAAAAGGGAGTTAACTTCTGTCATATACTGGTACAAATTCCCCAGTGTTGAGTGTGATTGTGAGCTGTATATAAAATATACCAATAAAGAATTTAATTAAAAAATGTCATTTGTTTTTACTTCAGAAGAATGAAGAAAGATCACAAGCCAAGGCTCAGATCTGAAGTGAATCCTTTTGTCTAGTACATTTGAAGTGTTCATTTTAAATATGAAGTTCAAGGTTATAAAAACAAGCAGTTTGGTGGGATAGATACATTTCTTTTTTTCGAGACGGGATCTCTGTCGTTCAGGCTGGCCCTGAGCTCACTATGTAGCCCAGGCAAGCCTTGAACTCAGCAATCCTCCTATCTCTGCCTCCCGAGTGCTGGGATTACAGGCGTGAGCCACCACACCCGGCACTGTGGTATGTGCTATTGATGGCTGGTGGGCGTGAGTCACCACCTCCAGCATTGTATGTGGTTGCCGGGGATCAAACTCAGGACCTTGCACTTGCGAGGCAGGCGCCAGAACCACTGAGCTAAATCTCTGGTCCCAAGTGGTGCAGATACATTTCTGAAGCAGATATATTTCTCCTTATTTGGAGGATTTACTTAGATATATCTGTCTGCGTCAATTTTTGTCATTGTTGAAAGAAGAGAGATACCGAGGCTGCAGAGTACCGGACCCACAATGAATGAAAAATAAATGACACTCTATGGTCCAGATACCTAAAGAGAGGAGAAAAAAGACAGCCCTGGTTGATCTTACCCTCACACGGCCCCAGAACATCTGGCTGAAAATCTTCTTTCTGAAGTATCAAACCATAAATGGGATGGATTTTCTGGATACATGAGATAAATTAGGTAAGCTACTGACAAGAAGCACAAGTGATATTCGTGTCCTTGTTCCATCCTCTACTTGATTTTGTTAAAAATCCCTTTTTATTAACTTGGCTTTAGACTGTATTGAGTTGGCCAAGCAACTTTTAAAAAAAATTATTATTTGAATTGTATGAGACAGGGTCTCATCCTGGCCTTGAACTCACACTGTAGCTCAGTTTGGCCTTGCACTCATGACGATCGAGGCATGGAATTACAGGTGTGTACCACTTTTAAAAATGGAATTGGATTCTACTTCTGGAATTGGGTAGAAGGAAAGAGCGTGGGACTTGGGGGTACTCAGGTCGTGTTCTGTCATGTACAGGTGTGTCACCTCAGTAATGTATTTCATTTTTCTACACTTCATTCTTTTAACTGGAAGATCCAAACCGCCCACTCTGGGGAAGATATTTTGAGAATAAGTGATGTAAGAACCTTGTAAGTCTTGGAGACTTGGTAGTTTTTATCCTTTTTCCCTCTTCTCTCACATCTCCCTTTTCAACTTTCTACAGGTTTCTACATGGTTATCACCCTTAGATCAAGGTCAAATCTTGGCTTTCACTGCCCATGAGATCTTTGAACCTCAGCTGACTCATTTGTGAAACGTGAATTGTAACAGCTTTAGTAAGCACTCAATAAATTCAGTCAGTCAAGAAGTATTTGCTGGTGCTCATTCTTGTATCGGGCATGTTACAGGCACCAGGGATATACTAATAAAACAAAATTCCTGCTTTCATTTTTTTCTTTTTTGACACAGGGCCTCACTTTGTAGTACAGGCTGCCTATGAATTCACTATGTAGCCCAGGAAAGCCTCAAACTCAGCAATCCTCCTGCCTCTGCCTCCTGAGTGCTAGGATTACAGGCATGAGCCACCATGCCTGGCACTGTACTTTCACATTTTTTGAAGCAGGATAGACAACAGATAAGCAAATGTATACCATTCAACAGTGATAAGTGCTAGAAAGGAGGAAAAGAGAGCCACATAGGAGAGGATGATGTTTTAGATTGGATGGTCATAGAAGGCCTTGAATAAGGTGACATTTGAAAAGAGACCCAAAGACATAGAGGGAATGACCCCAGAAGGCGATAACTGGGAAAGAATCTGGAGGAAGAGGAACAGGGAGCTCAAAAGCATAGGGCTTGGAGTAAACCTGGAGGAGTGGTGAAGCCAGGGAGACTGGAGCAAAGTCTAAGACACCAGGGTCTGATTACGTAGGATCTCTTAGACAATGGAAATGATGTTGGCTTTTCATACTGAGTACGTGGAAGCCACTGGAAGGTTATGAGTGAAAGGGTGATGTGATCTAACATATTTGGGAAGAATTACTCTTCCTGCTTTATGGGGACAGAGAGTAGTTAGAGGGTAATGGTGTTGGTTACATGCAAGAACTGATGGTGGCCTAGACCAGGGTTGTGGTAGTGAGGTGGTAAGAACTGGTCAGATTCAGGACATAATGTTAAAGATAGATCCAATAGAATTTTCCAGTTGGATCCCTGAGAGGTGAGTGGGAAACAAGGGAGGCTCATGAAGGATGTTTGTCATATTCTCTAACAACTTGGAGGATGGACTTACTTTTGCTGAGAAGACTGGGAACAATGGGTGTTGGGAGACTGGTCATGTACTGTTGGAGATTTCCATGAAACACCCAAGAAGAAGGGACGAGCAGCAATTGGACATTTGACTGGAGACTAGGAGAGAAGTCCAGGCTGGGCATAAACATTTGGGAGTCTTCGGAATGAGGTAGTGTTTAGAATAACGAGATTGGATAAGATACTCTTGGAACTCAGTGTACATAGAAAAGAATCCAGGTCTGAGGATTAAGTGCTGGAACAATTCAGTGTCACACATCAGAGAGATGAAGAGGAACAAACGCAGCCTGCCTTTACTCCTCCTTCTTTTTTTACTTTTATCCTATGAAAAACAACTCTTCTGTTTAATTCACTTAGCCTTCACTTGCACAAAGCTGCTTACAAAACTTCTTCAAGGTTTTCTCTTAAAAAGTAATATGTGCTCTTTGCAACTTCAAAGGCTTTTTAAAAGAGAAAAAGCACACTCTGGGGCAGGGGAAGGAGCCCTCGCGGTGCACACAGTGAACCGGCAAGGCCAGGGCATCCTTTCGGGATTAGTGAAATCCAGCTTTTGTTAGCATTCATCGAAGGGTGGAATGTCAACTCGAAAACCTCAAATATCCTTTTCTGCTTCACATCTTTTTCTTTTTTCCATCCAACAGAAAAATTATGTGAAGCCAAAAGGGAGAATCTGAGGGAGATTTGACTGTCTAGTGAGATAAACAATCTGTTGTGTCATGACACCGGTGTAGACATCCTGTGCTGGGAGAACAAGCTGAGACTACAGAGAGTTTACTGGGGGACAAAGTGGAGGCTCAACATTGTGATAAACAGCGGAGGGTCTCAGTGGATCCTGGTTTCCCTATAAGCCAACCATTGATATGGCTGTCATTAAGAGCCAACACATCATAAGAAATCAGAATCTGCTGCATAAAGACCTACTGGTTGGATGACACTGGCCGTCTGTATACTGTTCTGGGCACTGCATTATGAGAGGGACTTTGGCAAAGTGTTTAGTGTTCAGTGGAAAGAGACTAGCATGGGGACAAGGGTTTAAACAAACAGTGGGATTTTGACCTTGGCGGAACTGTGGGTATGCCAGTCATGCCTGCAGATATTTGAAGCACTGCCAGGAGATAAGGGAGATACAGAGTTTTACATTTCTCCACAGGGAGGACTAAAGGAGGGAAAGTGACATAGGACTTTCATTGTTGAAATGCGCCACCCTATGAAGTAATGAGCGTTCTCTCTCCCTTGAGGAATTCAAGTAGGCGATACAAGTGATCGGTCATCTAGAACGCTGCAGAGTGAAAACTTTTAGGAGGGGCCAGTGGATGAACTATAAATCCCGTGAATGCACACACCAAATTGTATGGGCATGTGTGTATTTTTCTTGGGAGAGGATCTAGAACTTGTGTCAGAGAACTTGTATCATAGTTTTGGGATCCTAGATACATTCAGGAGGAATGTCGCAGCAAGTCCCTCCAAGCTGTAAGACTGTTTCATTCCTGTAGTCTACTTGAACTAGGTCCAGTGGTTCCCATTTGCCCTAACACCCACAATTCTCCATGGAAAAACTGATGACTTTGTAGTTGGATGAGCTTCCATTTAAATTCTATCTCAACAATCCTCTAACTTGATTGCTTTCACTTAATCTCAGTTTCTTCACTTGTAAACTAGGAATAATAAAACCTTCCCTGCTGGCCTCCAGATATGCAGTGCAGGTCACTAGCATGGCACTGGGCTCATGGCAGGTGTTTAATATGTGCGAGGTCTTTTCCTTACTCCTTTCCTATGCTGGTTTTGATTGCCTGTCCCACCCGCAGCCCTTGAAAAGGGCCACTGTATTACAAGGCCTTACCTATAACTCTGTGGTCAAAAAGTAGTACTTAACCCAAAGGAAACTAAGAGTTTATGAGACCTGGTTCAACAGATGAATAGACAGGTCATGTTTTTCTGAAACAAGAAATGGTCTTCAAGTGGTTGAGGGAAAGAGAGGGCAAGAGTTGTGAGGCTGCTGGCCCAGAGCAAGGTGAGTGTGCAGAACAAGCAGGAGTAAAGAGAACTGAGCAAAGAGGAGGAAGAGCAGGAGAGGAAGAGGAGAGTGAGAGGAAGAGGAGGAGAAAAGGAGGAGGAGGAAGGAGAACAAGAAGAAGCAGATGTACAGACAGAAGAGGGTGGGCAGATCTCATGGTCGGTGGGAGATGGAGAGAACAGGGGCCGTGGTTCTCGGCAGTTCTCTGCTCCCTTGGGGTCTATGTGCATTTCCTCTCCTGTCCTTGGGCTCTGTGGGGGTTCAGTTATTCTTGGCACAAACTCCCTTTTCATTTGAGCCAGAGTTGGTTTCTGTTCTTTGCAACTCCAAGAATCCTGCCCTCTGGCCCGCCATTGTGGTCATTATGCCCAACACAGTCTGCTCCCTCAGCCAGCCTGACATTCAGTTCCTTCTTCCTCCCTCCACTTCCCTGATCCACTAGCGCTGGGGTCCAGCTAAAGCTCCCACCTCCCCCAAAGACCCCTTCCTAAGTATCGAGGTCCTAGGGGCCTCTCTTTCCTCAAAGTGCCTCAGCTTTTTCTGTCTTCCCATTGGCAGGCCAGGTAGGGGTGTCCATGGGGACAGAGGCTACTCCTCTTTTCACCCTTATGTGGCCGGGCCTGGGCTTGGAACCAAGAAGAACCCAGCAGGCAGGTGTTCATTGACTGTATTCACTCAGCCACCAATGCTGTGTGCCTGGGCCTCTCTTACCTGGTTATGTGATTTCCATTCTGGATTCCTGGGCTATTCTGAATCCTTGGTCTCCTTGCTGTTTCTCATGTTCTTTAGGCTTCTTTATGTTCAACTCTTTCTCATATCGACTCACACTCCCCTCCCCACCCCCGCCACAACTGGAACTTGTCTGCACATAACTATAACTAGCTCATCCTTCCCAGTTTAATACAGCAGACATTTTTGGAATGCCTGGCATGTAGTAGGCATTATGCTGGGCACTGGAGAAATTGCATAAGGAGGCAATGTGGGATACTGGTTTTAGATGCTGGCTCTGGAGTCTGAATGAACTAAAATGTAAGCTTGCCTTTTGATAGCCAGTAACATGGGTTGAGTCACTTAACATCCCCAAGCTTCAGTATCTTACATTTAGAATGAGTTCATGTTGACGGTAATGACATGCCTATCACGTGGGGCTTAAGTGAGGATGGAATCAGATTACCCCTATGAGGGGATCAGCTCAGTGTCTGACACATAATAGATAAAAACAAATCACTGTTGCCATTCTGTTATTTCTATTACAGAAGTGCATTGTCTATTATCAAGGTGACCTTGAGGACTTCGCAGCAAAGTAGGGGAGGAAGAAAAGTTCCAACACTAAGTGACAGGTGTCTGTCACCCAGTTTCTCTTTGATGGACTCCAGCATTCTCACGGCCTTATGAATATGGCGCAGTTAGACTGAGATATGAATCCTTCTTAGATCTTTGAGTGGGTTAGTAGGTCTAGGGCACAAGGGAATCCCGCTCAGCCCCTCGCAGCTATGAGCAGCCTTGTCCACTAAACCTCACACACAGACACATGCGCTAATAGAATACAACTCTTTGTATGTTCTCTGTCCCCAAGTTCTTCCCTTTGCTCTCTTTTCCCTGCACAATAATCAGTTTGCAAAGGCCTCCCACTTAAAGCCATCCTAGAGACACACCCTAAATACACGCTGTCATTCAGGACCTCTCATAGATAACACCCCTGCATTTCTAACCATCTTCGGGGCATCTCCATCTGGACATCCTGTCAGTATTTCAGCCACTTCATTGACTCAGCCCCTACTGTTCTTGGCTTCCTTGGCCACTGATATTCGCTCTACGTGTCTACAGACTAAGACTTTGGAGTCCTCTGATCTCCCTTTTTTACCGGATTCTCTCCTGTTACCACTTCCCTATAGAACTTCATGGGTTCACCTGCCCGTGTGTCAGCTCCACTATGTCAGAGATAGGACTCAAAGTTCACGCTTCTATAGTCCCTCTCGCTCTCCATGGTCTTCCTCGCCTCAGTGAATGGCTCTCTATACACCCAGTTGCTCCACCTCGTCATCCCTGACATCTGCTCTCCTTGGAGCTGTAACTGTAGGAGGCATTTCAGGGGTCGGCCCCATTTCCCTGTCATGGTCATGCACTGATTGGTTCACTCTTTACCATGCGGCAGGGCTGCTCCCCTAAGATCCTTGACTGCTCCCCTACTATCCAGGTGCCTTGATGTTTCCTCCAGAATTCCCTGCATCTTCCCAGGATTTGGCAACTAAAGAGTTGATGGTTGTATTGCTGGGGACCTCTAGGACCCAGCTCCACCAAGGCAGCCTCTAGTACCATTCCAGATGGCCAGTACAGGGTCATAACAATTGTTAGCTATTTTGAAGACCAATTCTTATTTTTTTGTTTTTTATGTTTTGGAACCAGGAGGGATTGAACTCAGGACCTTGTGCTTGTCAGGCAACAGGCAGGCAGTGGCACCATGAACTATATCCTGGGACTTCTTTGAGGTCTTCATTAAGAGGAAGAGGAAACCAACACTGGAAAGGTTAATTTACTTCCCCGGAGTTCCTTGGTGTCTGTCTGGCATCAAAGTCCTCTGTCTTTGTAAGGCATTTCTTTTAGTAATCCCTGCATTGCCCCCTTGGCCTAAAGCAATCTTCCAAAGCTCAGCTGTCATCAAATACGTTCTCTGCTTAGGAACTTCCTGGGGCTCCCAGCTCACATGGAAATGAATACAAACCTTTAGTTTGTGGTCCAAGGATCCTTACTGACCTTCCCCAGAACAGGTCCTGCCGCTGAGTTTCTGAGTGCTCTGTCACACTGAGGCCAACACCTTTTCTCTTCTAGGATGCCCTGAACTACTCTACGCCTTTTGAAACACTGACTTGTTTGACTGGCTCAAATGCTAACTCCTCTAGGAAGCCGGACTACTTCTTCCTTGGCTCCTCTGCAACGTCTGGTTCAAGAGGGAAGAGGAGACTGATATTTTGTCTATAAATCTGTAAAAAATTGACTACACTGAAATTTACCTTATAAACTCCATCTTCCTCTTCTTTGCTGTGATTTCTCTTACACAACTCCAAGTACTTTTACACAACTCCAAATACTTTTTGTACCCTCTCCACCCAGATAGTGATATTTTGTCAGTTCGATACTTTGTCTGTATATTTATCTGCCTTTTGTCTCTGGAACTGTCCATAGACCTTATTTAGACTTTGCCAGTTGTCCCAATAACATCCTTCAGAGCTAAAGAAAATCCCAGCTCATTGTTCCATTCACTCATCCTATCTTTTCAGGCTCCATTTCTGTAAAATAATATTGTTATTTTTGAGGAGTTCTTTTGTTGGATTTGGATTTGTCCTCATGAGATTCAAATTATACGTCTTTGTAGAAATATCACAGGAGATGTACTGCCTTGTTACTTCATCCTGTTGGGAGCTGTTTTATGTCAATTTTTGCCTTTACTGGTGATGTTACTCTTCTTTCTTTGGCTATGACGGTACCTGACCGATTTCCCCATATAAAGTTACTACCTTGTTTTCCCTTTTTACTATTAATTTATATACTGTGGAGGAAATAAACTTTGAGTCTATATAACTATTCAGTTACTCTTTAAATTTTCAACAGGAATTTTGGCATTCTTTGGTGATTTTTGGCCCCAATCAGTAATTAACTTGGTGATTGTCAAGTTGTGATTGCATGAGTCACCTTCTTGGTCCTGGTATGAACATACCCAACATACACAACTTAAAGGAGGAGAAACTGACTTTGACTCATGGTTTCAGTCCATGCTCGGTTGGTTCCAGGGCAGAAATGGCCTGGTGGAAGGTCACAGCAGAGGGAAACTATTCATGGCATAGTGGTCTGGAAGCAGAGAGAGAGGGAGGAGCTGAGAAAAAGTACACGTAACTCATCCTTGGGGGAGACTCATCTCCATCCAGATGAACTCACCTTTGAAACACATGAGACCCTAAGGGACATTGTAGGTTGAAAGCATAACAGTGGTCTTCTAATTATATCATTCTTTTACATTTATTAACTGTTGCATTCTACTATAAAGGAGAACTCCCTTTTCTCCTTTGTGCATTAGCCTGGACTCAGATTCTTAGTCCAGTGGATTATAATGTACTATCATTAATTATTTTGGTATTCTTTCATTCATTAATTCTTTGATGCCTGTGTTGTCTCTGATCGGGCCCACAGGAACCCCTCCAAGCTGCCCTATGTCCTTTTCTCCCATTTACTGCACAATAAGATGCTCCAGGTTCACCTTCTGTTTTTTCCTGCCTCAGCCCTGGAATCACTCACTTCTCCAAAGACCCCTGTTCTTTTTTACTGGAAATGACATTTGTAAGCCAAAATCTAATGCAGGGTGAGCTCCTTGCTATTGGGGTATCAATATTTTTTTTTTAGACCCTCTCAGGTGGCCAGAGACAGAAAATAGATACATACATACATGCATGTAAAAATGTCTGCATAAGAGTAAACACACAGACAAGATCTGAATTATGATGCTCAGCTTAACAGTTTTCTACTGTATGATGAGTGGTATAAATGTAATACATACTTATTAAAATCACATTTGAATTTTAAATGTTGATCTTTTCTCGGGCTATCACTATGCGGTATCATACTCCCATGATACTGGGCAGTCTAGCAAGCAGCAACTTCCACTCAGTCACACAAACACAAGGATGAACAATGTATACAGCGTGCTGTGTTGTCATTGCTTTTTGGTTACAAATATTCTGTACGTTATATGAGGTAGTCCACATTTTATCAATAAAATAATGTATTTGATGATTTGTTCCAATTCTAGGTTAATGCAAATTTGCAACATCCCTGAATGTACAGAAAACATTTTCAAAATCATTAACCCATATGTCTGTGAAAAAAAACCTATTCAACCTTTGTAGGTGTTCTTCACTTTAGGCTTAGTATGCCTAGTCCAAATCTAGTAAAAAAAGCTACTTGGATTAATTATGCTCCTTTTGTCCATAAACTGATCATCTCTCTCCGTTTGCCTCCATCTCTCACTCCATCCTTGTCACAACTGTTTGTTCACATCTGGAGTCCCTTGGGGGGCCCTGGGACCCCTTGTTGACTCTAGCCTTTTTCCTGTAGGCTGCCTAGGGCACTGTCTCCTTACAGACGCTTCAGGGCCTCCAGTTCTCCATCCTTTTGCCAGTTCCCAGGAACATTCACTCCTACCTTCTCCTCCCATTCTCTTTGGGGATGAAGAGTTCTTTCTTTCTTTTTTTTTTTTTTTTGAGACAGGGTCTCGCTTTGTAGTTCAGGCTGGCCCTGAGCTCACTATGGTGCCCAGGCAAGCCACCGCGAACTCAGCAATCCTCCTGTCTCTGCCTCCCAAGTGCTGAGATTACAGGCGTGAGCCACCATGCCTGGCATTGTGGTATGCGGTGTTGATCGTTGGTGGGCGTGTCTCCACACCCAGCATTCTATGTGGTTACCGGGGATCGAACTCAGGACCTTGCGCTTGCGAGGCAGGCGACGGAACCACTGAACTAACACTCCGGCCCCTGAGTTATTTCTTTTTAAGGAGTCTTTGCTATCATTTTAACAGAATCTCAGAGGGAGAGGGAGATACAGAGCGTGTCATTCCCATGTGTGGTCTCGAACTCAACCCCCTTGGGTCACTAGAGTGAGAAGAGCTGGGCTTAGAAGCTCTGAGACCTTGGTGAGCTCCTTGAGCTCTCCGAGCTCAGTTTCCTCATCTAGGACACGGGGGTGAGCAGTCCCATCTCACACGGATTTGGCATAGACGGCATTAGATCAAGTGTATGAAGTGGCCAACGTGAAGCTTGACACCTTGCTCAGTGGGTGAACGACGCCTGCCGCTGTTGCCTGGATGTCATTGCTGCTGATTTAGCCTCTTATTGGTTCAGACTCACTCAGGTCCCCACTAAGTGCTGAGCAAGTCACACAGTCCCTAAGTATAGAAGGGGCAGGGAAGGCAGAACTCCCAGCGAGGCCATCCAGGAATCAAGCCCAACACTGGCTGTGTTCCTGGCAAGAAGCTGCTTCTCCTCCCTTAGCTTGTCTCAGCCCCGGGATGTGCTCTCTGCCTGGAATTTTCGGACTTCTTCCCTGGCTCTGGGTCAGATGGCCAATCAAGAGCCTGCCAGAGCCGTGTGCCAGTGTGCCTCTGCTGGCCCACTCCTTTGACGCTGCGGATCCATGACTGTCCCTGATGGCTGATGAGCCGCAGGTTCTGGTAGAGCGAGGCCAAATCCCTGTGTGGCTCCAGGAACAAAGATAAATATAGCCAGAATAATTGCTCATGCTCTTTTAAGGATTAAAAGTCAGCTTTTAGGCAAGCTGTGAAGCTCCGTGACCAGGACAGCAAGGGACACGGTGCCATTTTTAGAGCGATGGTCAGCGCTCCTTGTGCATTGCTGGATCCTAGGCCTCCATGGTGCTGCTCCCGCTTGACTAATGGGTCATCCTCACTGGCTCACATACCAAGAGGACAGGGCCAGGGCCGAGGGATGCCTTCTGTGTGCCACCAGCCAACTCCATCCGGTTCACTAAAGGTGTTCCACAAACCTCTTTAAATGATAATGATCTGTGAGATGGTCACGTTTTAAAAACAGCCCTTAGGCTGAGATTTATGGAACAGTTGACAGTAACATTCCAATGCCGATTCCTGGTTCTGACATATATTGTGTAGCAACAATACAAGATATTACCGTTGAGAGAAGCCGGGTGAAGGGTATGTGGGGCTCTGTACTATTTTTACAACTTCCTGTGTGCCTGTAATTATCCCAAAATAAAAGGCTAAAAAAACTCACCAATAACCTTTGGTCAGGATCTTCTAACACTCTTGACATTTGGAGGAGCCAACCCTGGAAAAAGAATCGATGCAAACAATCCTCACTCACAGCCATGTTGTTGTTTTATTATTACCATTGACTATAAACACACGATTTATTCATGAGGCTCAGAACTATGTAAATGAAGTATACAGTGGATAGTCTTTACGCCCGCCACTTCATTTTCCTCCTCTTGGGTAACCAGCATCAATGGTATTCATTTCTATGCTAATTTATTGAGACTCTTTGCACACACGTGTAAGCATCTGTGAGTATTCATATGGATATAAACATACACTTTTGATTAATACCATTTGATAGACACTTTTGTTTATCTTACTTTTCCCAAGTGATAGTGCGTATTAGAGGGTTTTCACATGAGCTCATCAAGAGCTTCTTTTGCTTTTGTTGTGGCTGCGCCCTGTCTTCTTTTATGACCCCCGATTAGTGGACAGTTATGTCGTTTCTAATCCTCTAGCTTTTAAAAACAGTGCTGCGATGAATAATTACATTCATCTGTCATTTCCCAAGTGTGGGAGTGTGTTTGCGGAATAAATTCCTAGAAGTAGAATTGGGTCAAAGAGTACGAGCCTTACAATCTTGATAATGCTAAATTGTCCTCTATAGAGCTTATTCCATTTATATGCCCACAAGTAATGTGTTTTATAAGATGCTCGTTTAAAGGCAATGAATTTAAAAAGTTATTTGGTGACCCCTTTGTGAATTGGGTTAAAAGCTATGAGCCTTTCACCAAGAAAAACAGATTACACAATGTTTTGTATACAATTTCAATGCACTGAGAGATGCTTAAAGGGCATCCTTGAACCCTGCCTTAAGAAACTGTGGCTGAATGGCAAAACAGCTAGATGGCAAAAAGGAAAGAGTTCTGAGATCAAAACCACTACGTTCACATTTTAATCCTAACACTCATGTCTGGAAAATTGGGTGAGTTATTCTACTTCTTTGAGCCTTGGAACCCATTTTTGAAGGAAAAGATAATTCCACCCCTAAGGACACTCAGGCAATACACATATCCCTTTATGGAAAGCATCAAGTATAATATAAGGAATATAATAGCTTATAATAGAATATAATAGTGTGCCCGCACTCCCTACATCTACACAAAGCCTTGGATTTTATTTCAGCCTCTGGCTCCAGGTGCCCCTGTAGCCACTGCTACTGAGTTCATAGATAACCCCTGGAACAACATTCCTCAAAGTATAAGAATAACTTGAGGTTTTGATCCAAATGAAGGTGCTTGAGTTCCACTTCAGACCCATGGAACTAGAATTTCTGGAAGAGGCATCCAAGAAGCTTCACACCCGGGGACTCTCAAGCGTGCTGTAGTTGTCAAAGCTGCGTTGAAGAGTTTGGTAGGTTCTTTCTACTTCCTCGACTTCAGTTCCAGTAGCTCCCACCATGTGCGCTGCCAGGGAGGCTGTACCAGCAGAGGGACAAGTGTGAATACCTGCAATAAAGCCTAGCTACTGCCCAAGGCAGCCTCCCCTAGTTTCATGGACAAAACTGATAATTATTAATGATAATTATTAATTATTAATGAGAGTAGTGGACAGTAGGCCCGCAGCTCTACCAGCAGTATCTCTCAAACCCAGGGAAGAGCCACAACCCAGGAATACGTGCCAGAGGAACGGCCAGGAGGTCTGATGGGACAGGCTCAGTGGAGAAAGCCTGCCACAGCTCTGGTGACTGACCCATGGCCTGGGCATGGGGACTGTGTAGGTCCCAGCAGTTGCCACCAGGAGGGCTTAGGACTACAGCCTTTGGGCTCCATCTCTTGCTATTTTGCTCATGATTAGTGAATGAATATTCCCTGGAGTGGTGAGTGATGGTCTAAGGTGAGGGCTCCTAGATTTAGCAAGCACAGATACAGGATGCCAATCACATTCTGACTCAGGATGAGCAACACACATCTTTTAGTATAGCATATGCCATGTCATATTTGGGACTTACTTATTCTGAAATAATTATAGTTTTTTTTTAATCTGAAATTGAAATGTAAGTGGGTTTTCTGTCGTTATCTGGCGATCTTGTCCAGGGCTTCTTTTTCTCTTGTCCAGAAGGCCTGGAGGTGGTATATAGATGCCCTAAACCTGGTGTGCCATGGGGTTGGCCTTGGATGGGAACTGTACCCCAGGCAGGTGGAGAACAAGTGTGGACAGGGCATGGACTCCCAGGAGAGGGACAGCCCTCCCCACCTGGGCAGGGCAGAGACAGGAAGCCCATTCATGCCGACCCAGCACTTAGGAGGTGCTGGCACTGTGCACTGGCACCTGGGTACCATCTCATTTCATCCCCCTGTTGGCCTGGGGAGTTAGGTATGAGCACCATTACCTTCCTTCCCTGCCTTACAGATGAGGGCACTGAGACACCACTGAGGGCACTACAGAAACCACAGGGCTGCAGAGTGGGGAGTGGGCACTGACCCTTGGGGCTGGTGTCAAGCCTGAGATTACCCAAGCCTCGCAGGCCCTTCTCTCGGGTAAGCCCAAGGGTTTAAGGTGGGAGGAGCCCCCGCCCTCAAATCCTTGGAACAGGAGACGTTCTCAGTGTCTGCTGCCCCTGGCCAGGCTCTTATCCAGCCTCACATGCTGGCTGGAGACTCTAGGGTGGCAGGTGGGTCTGCAGAGTCCCTGTGTGCCCGTCCGGCCAGGGCGGCGTCCAGCTGCATCAGCCACCGGCGGGTGCTGCCATCTGCTGTGTGGGCGCCGTAGGAGGGTCCGGGGGACCGGCTGGTAGGCCCCCTGCCCTTAGCCCCGAGCCGGGCCGCAGGGGCTCCCAGAGGAGCTCTGGCTCCAAGTCCCAGCCCCTCTGGAGGAGGCGGGCAGCTGAGCCTGCAGACAGAGGCCTCTCAGTTTGGAGCTCTGGAGCCAGATGTAACATTGACCTTAAATGGTAAAAGCTCCCCAGAGTGAAGAGAGGCTGGCCAGAGGAGGAAAGGGGAATAACTCAGATTTAGGTAAGTCATCGCTATATCCTAGAATAACCTGCCTCTTCAGCCGGGAGGGAAGCAGAGGGAGCTCTTCTCCTCCTTAAAGGTACAGGGTGCTGGGATGGGGTCTTAACTTGAACTTTCCTGGGCAGTTGGCTTTGTTGGGTGGCATTTGCGCAGAGTATCTTTATTGTTGCTGTCTTAAGTTTTAAATGAGAAGTCAATCTTGCTGGTCCTAACTTCGATCTGTTGCACTCGTCTGCCGACTGTAGGGAGCACACACACCCCGGGTGAAGCAGCTTCTCCCTGCAGTGGACCCCACACACCCCAGCTTTCAGGGGCCATCGGGGCAGGAGAGGGATTATGCAAGCTTGCCAGGCCGGCTCTCCCCTTCCTGCACTTCCTGTGTCTGTCTCTCCTTCTGCCCCTGTGCCCCTCTGCGTGTGAACCCTGTGCTGGCCCCAGCCTGTCTCCATCCTTGACCCTGCCCCTGTGTCGGTCTCTTGCCCTTCCTGGCCTGTATTCTGACCTCAACCCATTGTTTTGACCTCTATCCCCGTCTCTCCTTTTGTCCTCAGCTCCCCCCTTCCTGTCCCCTGGCCTGGCTCCTTAAGGGGCTCCACGTTCTGTGTCCCTGCCTGGGCCCAGCCCAGCCCCCCCAGGGGTCCGGGTTGAAGCTGTTCCTAGAGTGAGCTGTGCTTGGATGGGCTTTCTCCAAAGGGAAGGCTGGGGGCAGCCAGAGGCCGGCTGCCTCGCTCCCTCCTGCGCAGCACACAGTCGGGAGGGTTGGAGAGGCTCTGCACTTGGTGTGAACAGCTGCACAGCCGGGACCGGCCAGCACGCCGGCGGCCAAGAGTGGCAGCTGCTATCCCAGCACTTCAGGCAGCTCTCTGGGCAGCTAGGAAAGCAAGGCAGGCTCGGGGCTTGGCCAGCCAGGCCTGCTGCAGGCAAGAACAGAAGCTGCCCAGGGAGCATGCTGGGGCTCCAGAGGCTGGTGTCCACCTTCTCGCCAACACTGTTATGAAGGAGGAAAGTCAGGCTAAGAGGCTTGCCTTGGGTCATGCTGCCAAGAAGAGGCAGAGCTGGGACTTGAACCCAGGTCTCTGTGAGTCTAGCTCCAGGGCTCCTGTCCCTCAACACAACTATGTGTACCAATGGTGTCTTGTGATTTTTTGACCTAATGTACAAAACACTTGGCATCATCATATTTGTTTGTTCCACGATTCAGAGGTGTGTGTGTGTGTGTGTGTGTGTGTGTGTGTCTGTCTGTCTGTCTGTCCACATCTGTTAGGGATGGCTGTATTCACAACTAATTGTCCTTTCCTGTGTACTTGACAGTAAGTAAGATTTTCCTACATAGCCTCTCAGATCACCAGGAAAGACCTCTCTATGCTGCTTGCTACAAGATCAGTCAGCCCCGGACGTAGGCTTTTGGTGGGAGGGGAGCAGGCACTTAGCTCTTACCAAGCACTGAGCACTGTCCAAGCCTCTCCTGCACCATGACTCCCTACCGCATAGCCGTGCATGGCAAGACTGTGATTATCACCCTCCTTGGTGGCACCCAGGGTCACACTGCCAGCGTTTGACTCTAGACAGTCGTCCCTCGAGACTGTGCTCTAGGCCCCCACTCCCTGTTCACCTCTGCTCAGTCCCATCTCAGACACACTGCATCAGGGCTGTCACATGTCGTAGCAGGAGCTCCTTACAGCAGTGCTAAGACAAATGCAGCTTTACCTCAGTTTACAGGTGAGGACACTTAGACCGGAGGGGTTAAAGGACTTGTCCAGGCTCACCTGGCTGCCAAGGGGAAAAGCAGGGGATTTAAATAGCATTCGGGGTAAATGTTGTTAGGGCCACGTGACACCTTCCGGGGAAACTAAATTCCCAGGTCCCAGGGGGCTCATCGTTCTGTGAGCCCACGAGAGGAAGCTAGAATCCTCACCTGACGGGCTGAGCGGCCCAGAACGAGTTCTGAGTCTCCCAACAGCCTGGCCTCTTTCCTCTGCAGCCTGCACAGTGGAGATGGACAGATGGCCCCACATCTCCAGCAGGAGTAGAGACCTAACGCAGCGTCTTCCACGGTGTGTCCAGCACCCAGAGGATGCCCTGCGCTTACTGAGTATTCGGGATCAGTTGTCTTCGGGTGAATAAATGGACGTGCAGTGCTTATTACAGAGCGTGTCCTGGTTAAACAGGGGCCTGGGTTTGTGATGCACATCTTGCCGGAGGCCAGCTTCCTCTAGGCCGGCCTGAGAGAGCACAAGGTGGAGGACTCCGTCATCCTCCCTCCCCACTCGCCACCACCCCGACGGCCCCTCAGAGCCACGGAGCCGGCCCTCAGCGTCCTCACTGCGGCGTGACAGCCAGCAGAGCCAGTGGACAGGGAGAAGGGAGCCCGGAGCCCTATGACCCCCCTGCCCTGTGACCGGGGGAGTTACATGAGCACAGAGGGGCAGATGGGAGATGCGGTGCAGCGCGTGCCAAAGCAAAGAGGGTAGGAGATGCGGACTAACTCAACTTTGTGCCAGGATCAGGGTTAGATGACTTCGTTTCCTCCTTGTTAGACACGTGCACACCATGGTCCTGGGAGGCGCCCAGCTGCTGCTGGTGAGCAGGGACTCCGGCCTGGGTCGCCTCACTCCACATTGGGCACTTTCTGCATTAGATGTCACCCGGCCTCAGGTCTTTGGAGACCAGGGTCTTGAGTTCAAATCACAGCCCAGGGGAGTCTCACCTAAGGACCTTCAGACCTGGCAGGGCCTTGCAGAGGTGACACCTACCATGGACGAGCCCCACCTTCTCTGCCAGGGCTCTCTGTAGGGGAGCCAGAAAGCAGGGGGCAGTCAGTCAGCCAGTCATGCAGAAAACCTTCTTTCCCAGCCAGCAACAGATGTAAAAAGCAAAACAAACAAACAAAAACAGCTTGCTAAGCCTGGGTTTAGTCAGCTTTGGCCACTTCTGCTATTACTTCTTTAAAATTTGTGTACTTTACTCATTTTTTTTCCCCTGGTGTTACGTTCCTTCTTCAAAATTCTTAGGCAACATAGAAATGAGTATGAATAAGAAAATTTGAAATAAGTATAAAGATTTAAAAACCCTCCAAAATCCCATCACTCAGAGATAAGTACTGTTAGTACGATGGTACATTTCTTCTTTCTTATTTCTCTCTACCTCAGAAAACTAAGCTCTTATTGGAAATGTGATTTTACAGTCTTTTTATGTAACTGAGTGTTCAATTACAGTCATTTTCCCATATCATTAAAGATTCTTTAAAACATTTTCCAGTGGCTGAATAGAATAGTCATTTTAGCTGGGCACGTTTAATCAGCCTTCCTGTCACTGGCTTTTACGATGTGGGTTTCCTCAGTGGCTATCTCAGTGACACACGCGACTCACCAGTTTCCCACAGGCTTGTGGTGTTTGGAGACCCAGCTCTCCATGTGGTCCTGTCTGCAGGGTGACGCTAAGTGGGTCCTGACCCAGCTCACACAGGCAGTGACACTGGGAGAGCGTTGCTTCCTTTTCGGTTCTTCTCAGTCTTTGTGTTAAGAATGGGTCCTCTGAGGTTTGGTGACTGGCTGTCCACACTCGTCCAGGGACAGGCCGGGCGGGTCGGGCACCTGGTCACCCTCATTTGAACCCAGGACTTCGATGTCTTTCGGACACTTGTTTGTTTGTCTTCTTGTCAAAATGACGGCGGGTCTTGGGCAGGGAGCCTTTGCTAGGCATTAGCTAGCATTTATGACTGTTTCCATTACATTTATTTTTGCCGTAGTTCTCTGTTTGTGGAAGGTCATACAGATTTTCCCACTTCAGATAACAAAGAGTTTCCCTTTAAACGAGTGGTGATAGTGGCAGCTCACACCAAGTGCGTGCTGTGTGTGTGTGTGTGGGGGTGTTGTCATCGTTATTGTTAGCATTCAAATAAGGAAACTGAGGCACAGTGAGAGAACCCAACAACACAAAGCTAATAAATGCCAGAGTTGGGATTTCAATCTTGGCTTTTCATCTTCTGGTTATTGAAATGAAACAAAATGAAGTAAATAAATGTCTAGATGAAATACAGATATGAGTAGAAAAAGAGAAACTAAGTAGTGTGCAAATGACCCAAATGTAGGAAGACTGGCTTGGCGGAGTTAGGGTTTCGTGAACATAGGGTGTGGGGGCCACTGAGCTTTGTTAGCAAGACCAAGGGAGAGGCTGCGAGTGGCCGACCCCAGAGTGGCCTCCTGGGGATGGACACACAGAGGCCAGAGAGTTCTGCTGCTGACACACCCGCTAGAGGATGTTCCCGGAAAGTCCAAGGCTCCGGACAAGGCCTGAAGACCCCTTGACTTTGCTCATCCCTGGGGACATAGGCCTGGTCAGTTCTTCCCTCTTCATCACAGTGGGACGGTAGTGCTTCCTGGTGGAAGCAACCTGGTCCCCTGGTCGAAAGCATGGACCCTCTACTGACCCTTAGGCTCTGTTGCTGACTGGCTGTGGGTTCAAATTGCAAAAGTCTCTCTGAGCCTCAGTCTCCTCTCCGGCAGGAAGGAGGAAGGAGGGTCCACTTTGCAGCCATAAATCTTTTTGTCCAGTGTCTAGACCTGGCGACCCGGATGTATCAGCTACTGTACCACTGTTTCCAGCATCTGTCTGTCCCTCTCTGAAGGTTCCACTGAGAAGACTGCTGTCTTAGGGCACCCGTAATCCAGTGCCATGTTCTTACCTCTGTATCTCCCCCAAGTAGAGTGGCAAACTTGTTCTCTAGCATAGTAGACTTTGGTGGAGTCTTTAAGGAGGTCCAGTAGATGACACCTCTTTCCTGTCCTTAAGTTTGGGGACCTGTTGACATTCTGAGACCAGTATCCACCCTGTGACTGATAAAGGTGATGCTGGACAAAGTGATGATGTGGACGGACAAGCAGGTTTCCTAACAGTGTGCTGAACAGACTAAGCTCAGACCTTTGAAACAGCTTTCAGTGGAGACGGGCCCTCTTTCAACCTTGGGGCCTGAGGGCACTGAGCAGGAAGTGTGTTCCCTGTGCTCTCATTCCTCCGGAAAGGGGCAGAGGAAGGGATTGTGCTGTTGCTGCTGCTGGTGCCGCCGCTGCTGCAGTCAGACCTGTTTTCCTGCGTGGAGACAGGCCTGACACACTTTGGGGTAGCTCAAAGAGGGCCCGGCCAGGCCCAGCTGCAAAGCTGGTCTCTCAGGTGACACGCACCTCCCAAGTCTTGTGCTATGACTTAGTAAGAGACAGAGAAGACTAAGCCTGAAGTGTTTACCACATGGTTCCACGAGGACGGTGACCCCACGCCTGCTTTTTCTGCCACATGGGGTCTCATCCTTTCTCCTCTGGATGCCTTCTGGGGGTCTTGTTTGGTGTGGCGCTTCCCTGGAGAAGACAGGCATCCAACCAGAAGCATCCAACCAAAAGTATCTGGAAGTATTTCTTTTTTTCCCCAGAGGTTCTATTTAGATAATTCCGGATCGGAAGCAAAGGATCTCTTAGCTCTCTCCTTCTTGGGGTTACTTCTTATTGATAGCCAAGTAAGGACGAGAGAAGAACTGCCACTGTCTGAGCACAAGGTATGTGCCAGGCATTTTAGAGGTAATCTTAACAAATTCATCAGTGAGGCATCTAAGGGGAGATGTTTATGGGTAAAAAAAATGCAGTGATATTAGGTCCCTCATTCAATAGCATCAGCTAGTAGCTAGTAAGAACAGTTAAACCCAAAAACCCATCAGATCGCCAGCTGCCAGCTGTTTGCATCTCTCTGTGGCTTACATGCTGGGTCATAGAGCAGGGCTAGAAAACATGTAGCCCTTCCTTCCTGCTCCTTCAAGAACCAAGCCCAGAGGCAGGAGTCTGGGCAGCTGGCCTGGGAGGCCTCCTCTATGTTGCTCCTTTCTTTTTTCCTTCTTTCAATATATGCCAGGTTGACCTGGGTTCAAATCCCAGCTCCACAACTTACTATGCGAATTTGAACACGTGACCTAATCTCTTGCCTCACTCTCCTTAACTATAAAGGGGTTGTTATGAAGATGAAATGGCCTGATGTACCACAAGTACTTACATGCGTATAAGTACCCAAAAATAATAATTATGTGCACTCAGATTCACATCAACTATATGAGCCTCAGATCTTTAGGTTTCCTCATGGACTGTCTGGTCTTGATATTTTCAACCTGTGTGAGGATTGGATCCCAGGTAGGAAGAACATAACATCCTCCTGGGAGTCTAACTCAACACACTTTTCTCCCTTCCTAGCTGAGATCCAGCTGGTCCCTAAGGTAGGCTGGAAGGCAGTGACAATGAGACTGGGTATTGTCAAATAAAAGCTGGAGAGTTGGCTTCTGAGTGGCCTCCCTAGGACTACTTCACATCTCACGGAATTCTAGAGTCCTGGGCCTGTTCCTAAGCTTGGTTATTGACCTGGAGAGGTAATACATGTAAGAGTGACTCACAATAAATGAACTTGCAAGCCTGGGTCTGAATGCTTATGTGCTGACATATTGTGGAAGATGATGTTGTCCATGACTAAAATGAGGAGGAAGATAGACGTTTTGGTCAAAGGCAGAAAGCTCTGAGGGGTAGTTAACCTCGCCATGATGTGGCTGATGAACTATTTCTGCTTAAACAGAGATTCCTCCCGAGTTCAGGAGGGTATCACTCCTCTGGGAAGTATAGGTGAACCTTTCTTTTTGCTGTAGAATAGTACTTTATACATGGTGGTCTCACTAAATACCCTATCTCCAGGCTCTGGGTAGCAAATATGAGAAAACCATGTCACTCAAATTAAGAGAAAGTTTTGATTTAATGGGAGTTATTTCAGAGGTCCAAAGGAAGACACGCCAGGCAGAACTCGGGACCTGGAGTAGCTGTGTGGGCTGCTGCAGGAAGTGCCAGCCTTTGCCCTAAAGCAGAAGCCTTCAAGGCATTTTCCCTCTGGTATATCTTAGTATTAGAATTTTTGAGCATATACATCTTACGTATATTTTAAAAATTTAAATCATTTCCATAAACTATTGTACTAATAAATTATTTTATAAAACAAAACAAAGCTTCTTTAAGAATGAGAAAAATTAAATATAAAAATTGTGCTCTTTAAATATTTCCTATTTTACAAAATCTATCATACATTCTAGATTTCATTTACACCTACAGGTTCTCATACCAGAGAAAAGATACAATATTTACATATCTGTGACCTATTTATTTCACTTATTAGTGTGTCCTTTCAAAGGGAATGTGGTGAGGGAATGTAATAAGGGGAAAGAATAAATATGATTTGAAAACTAAAAGAAATAGCATGTGTATAAGGGGAGGGGGGGTTGAGGGTGGGTAGGGATATGGGTAAAAATGAGAATTAACTTGTGTCATATCCTGGCACAAATTCCCCAGTGTTGAATGTGATTGTGAGCTGTCTATAAAATGTACCCATAGAAAATTCAATTTTAAAAATTGTGCTCTTTAAAAAATTATGCTGTTCTGACCAAGTTAGTTTAGCATGAAAATATAATTAATAACAAAAGGATAAAGTGTAAAACCATAGGTTAAGTCTTTCCTGAAAAGCCTCATTGCTTCAGAATGGCCTGGGAGGAGGGACTTTGCCATGGACTTTGCTGAGACAGAATAGGATTTGGGGCCAGTGGCTGAGTGACTTCCTTAAGCCAGCTGGCGCAATGTCACTACTTGTGAGTTAACTAGAATAAAGCAATTTTCTTCTAAAAAATAGCAATAGTACCAACAATTTTGTGCTTTGCACCCCCCAAGGATTCTTTAGTAAGAGATAAATGGTTGAGTATACTTTACAGTTTTCGAAAATTAGGGGTTGGCCCTTTGGATAACCCCCAGTTTTCATGACTGTTGTGGCTAAAAGAGACACTTTATAAATCAGACCCTCAGCAGGGAACCAGATCAAAGTCAGATGCCTCCAGACACCTTAACAAACAAGCCACACAAGTGTGGGGGTCAACAAGGGCTGGTGCTGAGGGGTACAGAAACTAGCAAAGGCAGGAAGTCATTCCCAGTCCTCGCCAGGAAGTGCAAGAGAAGCCAGTGAGCTCCGGAGTCTGGGAAGAGGGTCCTTCCCAGAGTGTGATGTTGTCAGGGAGGGTGTGGTCCCTGCCAGGGGTACAGAGTTGAGCAAGGAGCGAGCAGAGAGAAGAAGCCACAATCTTTCTCTCTTCTCAGCTCCTACTGGTTCATCAACCAAACTCAGCCATCAAGAAGGCCGAGAAATACATCCGTGCTGAGAGTGATCCCAGAGCACTAGCAGAGGAAGGCTCCAGACAGGAGAGGGGACAAGGAGGGAGGGAACACAGGACAGGAAAACTAGCTCATGTGCAAGGGGGAGCATCCTTACTTTCTGAAAGAGAAGCTGAATTTCCAGTTTTATCCACCACTTTGCATAACATTTTGGAGTTGCTTATAGATTCAGTACCAGGACTAGTATCTCCACTTTGGATTTTTTTTGCAGGAAGTTTTTAAGCTACAGTTCCATTTTATGATAGACAGTCTGGTGATGACTAGGCAAATGTATTTCATGAATTCACTTGGGCACAGGCAAATCATGTCATCCTTCACTGAAGGCAAATGAGTACCTCGGGGCCATGTCAGTGCCTTGGCATTGTGGAATCCCCTTGCCCCCTGAGGGCGTCTCACAAACTGGACACACAGCGATCTGAATATGAACTGGAAAAGGGCACCACTGACAGTGTGCTTATTAAATATTAAGGAGGGAGCCGAGGGCTTAGCTCAGTGGTACCAAACCTGCCTTGCAAGTGCAAGGTCCTGAGTTCAATTCCTGGTACTGAAAACAATATATTAAAGAGGTTTGCTGTGTTCCTACTTTTTAGTAAAAATAGCAGTTTCCCGCTATATTCCACCAGACTACATTATATTCCTTGGCTTTTGTAAACTCCACTATGAAGACCACTGCTCCAGGGTGCAGACCCAGCTAGGCCAGATTCCAGTTACTCCTAGTGTCTGTCTTTGTACTTGGGAGATAGATGGGCTCATCATGGGATCAATGTCCATGGTCACTGGTCAGGCCCATGAGACCTGATATGGCCATGAGGTATCATCTTGTGTATATAGGGACTCCATCCTTTGTATACAGGGGCTGCTCCTAAGAGGGCAAATTGCTAAATGAAGAAGTGTCTTCAGAGAATGTCATCACCTATTTATTTATAATAGTCGTTCTGTTCTTCCTTCTAGAAGTCTCAATCCATCAAACGTCCCACCTCAGCACCACACAGAATTTCATCGTACTCATTTCATGAGAGGTTTTCACCTGTTAACACCTTGGAGAGCAACTCCATTTCCTTGCCCTTGTCTCTGTTCATGGCCAACATTCCCAACTGGTCTGGGGTTCACAGGACTTTCCCTGACTTGGTGGCAAATTATTTCTCCTGGACCCGGTAGAAGAAAATAGACCTCAAAGGAAACACTTGACAAGTGGTTTCTTTATCACTATTTCTACATTTTCGAACACACAGCATTTGCTCAGACTCACAAACAAAAAAGCCTGACGTTTAGAGCCTTCCACTTGCTGAGATCTGCAGGAACTTGTGTCATATGACAGTAACAAGAGTGTTAATACCAAAGCAGCTATTGTTTATTGAGTACCAGCTGAATGCTGCGAATGTGCTCTTCATGCATTGTCTCCTGTTTTGCAACACTCTGAGAGATAAGTCATTATATCATCTCCGTTTTACGACAGGGAGATCTAGGCCTTGTGAGTTGGAGTAGCTCACTCAGGATTACACACTTGGAAGGTGCCAGGCCCGAGGTGTAAAGTGCACGCGGCTCAACACCACATAGAAATTCACGCTTGGGGTTTCAGACCAGGAGGGAGAAGAGACTGGGCCCATGAAATTCTAAAAAGGTTTGCTCACTTGAGTTCACAGAGATGTCTGAGGGGAATCAAGAAACATGGCAGGTTTGCAGCAGGTTCTCGGTAGATACTGAGTGAATGAATGAACAAATCCTTCCGAGTCTGAAGTCAGCGGAAGTCTCCCAGCACCCATCCCTGGTGCCACTGCCGAATTTGAGATAAAGGAGGCTCCAGGAGCGGCCCGTGCTCTAGCCTGGCTGAGCTCCAACGCAGACTGCACCCTGTAGCACCTTCATGCTCCTTTCGGAGGCCTCAGTTTCCTCATCTGCGAGCAGTTCATGTCCCAGGGCCCGGGGACTCATCCAGCAGTCACGTGACCGAGGTCAGAGGGAAGCAACAATTGTGCCAGACACCGTGTCTGTGCCAAGGCGTAGGGCCACAGTGTATCAGAGGAGCCAGCTCTTAGTGTTTGTTCTCCAGAAGCCCCTATGTATTTCTGGGGATAGTAGGATGGGCACCGGGTCCAAAAAGAAAACCTTTACAGCTAAAGAGAGTGCCTACTCACTCTCTTTTGTGGTTGACAAGATACTTGTCTCATGCTTTAGACATTGACTGCTTAGATCAGAACCAATGGCCGTATTTTTGTCACTACCAAAGGCAGCAGCTGGAGCCTGGCCCTCTTCTCTCACAGTACAGGACCATCTATTTTATACTCCGGCTCCGGGGGCAGATGAGTGCCCTTCTGGGACATTGAGGGGACACTAACACCGTGGGATGGAAGGGATGAAAGGGATGAATCTCACAGGCATCAGAATTGGGGTGAGGGCTCCAGCCGGCCTGGGGTACCCATCAGGGCTCCTTCAGTGGGGATCTAGTGAACTTGAGGAGGCCCAGGAACCTGCTCGAGCAGCTGATATCCGCACAGCGTTTTCTCTGACTGTATTTCACAGACCCTTCCCAGGGCCACGGCGCCCGTTATCTGAATTCTCCAGATGGCACAGTTTTACGCACTGTAGGTAGCAGGGCTGTGTCTGCTGTCTCTTGCCCCTCCCCAGACTCTCATTAGCATTTTTCGCAGGCTCCCAGAACTTTTGCTTTCACTTTTTTCCTAAGAAAAATATTAATAATTGTATTTTATGATTCCTATGGTAGAAAAATGAATTATACTAATGAAATATTGAAATATTTTCTGTAACCTAAGAATGTATTCTTTCTTTTGCTTTTGCAGTTAGAGCATTTTTAAAAATTTAGTTTCATCTTTATTGGTACATTGTACATGCACATCACGATCACACTCAGTGTTGGGTATTTGTACCAGTATATGACACTATTTAATTCTCAGTTTTTCCCATTCCTCTACCCACCCCACAACCTCCCACCCCTAAATTCATAAGCTTTGTTTCACTGTTTTATTACCATCACAGTTTTTCTTTACCCCTCATTACTCACCCTCTTCATTACACTCCCCTTTGAATATTTTCTATTTCACAATATCCGTCATACTTTCTAGAACTCACTAACATCTTCACAAAAGAATTAAAAGCATCATATCATAGTGATATATGTGCAATTGGAGGCTTTTAATGAGCCCTTGGCCCTGCGCCTACTGCATCTAGTAGAAAGTCAGCCCTGGCTCTGCCACCTTACTCCGTGGGGTGCCATCAGCGTCCACCTGAGACACGTGAGGCCTGCAAAATCCTGCGAGCTGCCTCAGACCCCTGCATCACATTCTGCACCATAACGAGATCCCACCTGGCCTTCTGCATATGGCAGCCTGGGATCCATGCTCCCCCCAAGATCTTGGAAATAACTGGAGCACCGGACACACACTATTAAGGACTCTGTTTTGCAGATGATACTTTTGAGATACTCCTTTAAAAAATTACCTATTCAAATAAGGTTAGGAAATACGTCATTTGCTCCTCCTTAGTGATTTATACGGCATACTTTCCTCCCAAAGCCTCTGAATATCTTAAGGGTGGAAACCCACCTCATGCTGATACCCCAAATATAGTGACACACAAAACCTTTCTTTTCAGAGCACATGATAGGCCTCTGAAGAACCGAGAACGTTGTCTCTTGTCTTCTTCTTTATGATCTTCTGGTCCCATATAGATGTAGGACAGTAGCATTGGAAACGTCCACTGAGCAGGCTGGACACAAATCCACCAGGCTGGGGTGCAGGTCCCTGTGCCTCCCTTCTCCTCCTAAGAGTAGGAGAGTCGGGGCTCCTCAGCCCAATGGACTGCTTCCTCCCAAGAAGGAAAAAGGATCGATCTGGGGAACGAACAAAAGAATAGGGAAGAAATTCAGAAGATGAGGTTGAACTCATAGACACACTCAGATTTACTTTCATATCAACCTCAAGAGGGAACATTAACTCAGAAGGTGACAGAGTCCTACATAAGATCAGAGTCTCTTTGCCAAGTCACTTGATCCTACCAACTCTCAGCCATTGCAGCCAAAAAGTAGTCATAAGAGAATCTGCCTTGAGGTATTTCTGTTTTTGTTGTTGTGATTTTTTTTTTTTTTTAGACAGGGTCTCGCTTTGTAGTTCAGGCTGGCTCTGAGCTCACTATGTAGCCTAGACAAGCCTGAACTCAGCAATCCTCCTGTCTCTGCCTCCTGAGTGCTGGGATTACAGGCCTGAGCCACCACACCTGGCTGCCTTGCGGTACTTCTATAGAATAAATTAAACTGGGAATAGGAAACAGTGTCGGAAACAGAAAGCTGTAGACAGTGAGAAGTTAATATTAAAAGCCAGGAGCATCCTTCAAGGTCTGCAGTCAGAAAAAGGCAATCACGTTGGAGCGGCAACTCTAAAATCCCTCGGATTCTCCTCGGGGGAGCTCAGTGAAGCAGACCCAGGATGGCTGTGAGGACTAGAGAGTCGAGTAGCAGCTTTGGGGAAGCACAAGAGTTCCGTGAGCCTCAGCAGTCCACTCCTAAGCATGCACCCGCAAGAGTTCAAAACAGGTTCAGAGAGATTCCTCGTGTTACAATGTTGACAGCAGCACCTAAAGAATAGAAATAGGTTAACTGTCTCTCGACTGAGGGACAATAAAGTAAATGTGCTGTATCCCTTATTCAGTTACAAAAACGAATGAAGTTCTGATGCATGCTGTGGTGTGGATGGACCTGTAAACCTGTATCTAAGTGAAAGAAACCAGGCATGAAAATGCACGTCTGGTGTGATTTTGTTCACATGAACTGTCCAGTTCAGGACCATTTATACAGAGAGAGAGAGAGAGCAGATTAGTAGTATCAGGACGAAAGGGAGTGAGTGGCAGTTTTGTGGTTATGGCGTTTCCATCTGGGGAGATGAAAAAGTTCTGGAACTAGATATGGTGATAGGGCCACCACGCTGGGAATGTGCCTAGTGCCACTGAATCGCACACATTCAAACCATTGAAATTGTACATTTTGTTGTGCATAGTTTATATTAATTTAAAAACAGCCCCCCCCAAACAAAAGTGTTTCCTGGTGAAGGGAAAACATGATTCAAAGTTTAAGCTCCCTCTCCCACCACAAGGCTGAGGAAATGGGGGTAGGGATGCTTGTTAGCTAAATGCTAAGGTTTGTGTCAACGAATTCACCAAGGGCCTATGTGGGCAAACCTTGCATGAGGTCCTTAAGAGGATCCGGAAATGAGGAAGACGTTCTCCTTGTTCTCAACATGTGTAGAAACGACTCTTGGGTAAGACAGACGGAGCAGCCCTCTGTACGGGAAGAAGCTCAAGGCAGTGAGACATTTCCTCCGTCTGGAGCCCCTGCCAGATTCATCGTAGGAGATAAGAGAGTGGGGGGGGGTGAGCAGGGAGGTGAGAACAGAGTGGATGGTCCCCTGGGAGAGGTCCAGAGAAGGAAGAGCGCAGGGGGTGGGTCAGAGTGGGAGCAACTGGTGTGAACGGCCGGGCACGAGACCCACAGAGCAAGTGGAAGCTGGTCGTGAGGTCGTGAGAGAAACGGCAACTGGCCATTTGGACAAGATTGCAGAAGGCTCTGGAGGTGAGATGAGGAAGCTGGGACTTGATCTCCAGCTCGTGTGAACTCGAGGAGTCTTCTAAGCTCCTGCTCGAGGGTGGTAGAGGGCGTGCTGAAGAGTAAGAGACCAGGGCAGGGGAAGAGCTGTCGCACCCTCCCAGGAGGACCCCACCCCAGGGCAGTGAGAAGGGGGCAGGTAAACAAACTGCTGGGCTTCACATTGACCAGGATCCTTCTTTGCATGGCGTAGTGATTGATTCAATTCAGATTAGACAATGATCAGAATTTTCTGGATCATGTAGTTAAGAAGTGTAGGGCCATTTTGGATATGGCTGGGTCCACAGGCTAATTCTCTGTCTCTCTCTTTGAACTGCCTTCGGTATTAAATGCACTCTCAGGTGGCCTCTTCCTCACAGCAGCTGGAGAAGCTCAAGCTGCATTTAAGTTAGAGACCCAGTGCAGTGCTGGTCGATCCTGACCACTTGATTGTTAGAAGTTTGGAGCTGAGTCTCCAAGAGAGAGGAGGATACTCACTGTTTGGATCTCCTGTCCCAGGGAGCCGATGCAGCAGGGAATCATGGTCCATGGTGAGAAGAGTGGGGGTGTGAGTCTCTGAGTACGGGAGTGTGAGCTGGGCGCGAGGGCGAAAGCACTCACTGCAGACAAACTTGGTGAACGCCTCGCCTGGGCGAGGGGCAGCAGTCAGTTAGGGAGAGGAGGAACCAGCTCTGTGCACAGAGCACAGGATGTGCGTGTGGACAGACAGGCACGGGGATAAAGTCTCCAGGAATGTCGGCCCTGTGGAAATGGCTTCCTTTGGCATGAGCAGCAGGCCAGAGGCTCAGGGTCTCCCAGGTGATTCTGTTTCCCCAAACGTCATGTTAGGAATTAAGTCCCAACTCAGCCACAGAGAGTCACCCTCTTCTCCCAGGGTCCGTTTCTACCCTCCAAGCCATATGTGGGGTTAAAGGCCGCCCACTTGGTGACAACAGCAGACAGGCATAAATCTCAAGGAAGTCTCATTTAAGGAGCAAGTGCATGATGCAGAGTGGAGAGAGCCTGGGCAGGGGCGGACAAGCCAGGTCAGGAGAACTTCACTGCGGTTCAGACCAAAGTTGGAGCTTCACACAAGCACGCAGGGGAAATGGGCATTTTAGAAATGCCGACATCCCCAGGGGACTGGCCCTGTCCAGGATGGAAGGCAATTTTAGATGCTCTGACTACTATTTCTGGATCCTGAACCACATTAATTCACTGCTGCTCCAAACTGTGGGCCGCCAGGGAGACCTTCGGGACCCCAAAGGCTGCTTCCCAGCCCAGCGCTGGTGCAGTCCACCCAGTGTCCACCCCTCCCAGCCCCAGGTGGCTGGGAATTTCCTATTTGTAAGCTGGCACTCGTGCCCAAAACACGCAGGACCTACTTCTCCCAAGAAAACCCTTCACTGACTAACACTAACAGGCAAACTGCCATCCTGGGATGTGACTGAAGATTGTTTCAGGAATATTATACAGCTAAGCTGAGACTCTGGAGAAGAGAGACCAAACGAGAAATATCCAGAAACTTCCCTGGCCTTTTCTCCTCAGAGTTGGCTGAGCTGTGAGGGCGCATTTCGTCCTGACCTGACATTCCCTTGCGTGTGCCCAGCGACAGTGGGAGAGCCACAAGACAAGGATAAGAAACAGGCAACGCCTTCACTGGGCCACATCTGGAGGGGGTGAAAGGAGGGGCACTAGAATGTGCTCTGGGGGTTTCCAGCTGGAAGCCCAGAGGAGCAGCGCTCGTGTGCTCGTGATAGGTCACGTTCCTCCATTTCCGTGCTCAGTCTCACCCCGAGGGGAGGGAGATTGGGACTGTCTGGGCTGTGGGCTAGATCCCGCCCCGGACCCTTATCTCTCAGAGAAGCCAGAGTGAGAACTACAACATGCCATCCTCGGTGCCCATCCTTATAAAAACACATCTTTGCTGGCAGAATTCTATATGCCTTAGATGAAAACGCGTGCATCACACAGAAGTGATTCTTATTTTGGGGGTGCTGCGTGTGCGTTGATGGTGTGTGTATCGCACGTGTGCACGTGTACCCCTGTGGCGTTCTGGACCGTCTTGGACCGCTGCGCCCCAGCACCCACTGCCCATGCTTATACTCACTGTCAACTGCTGAGCTCTGCACCTGCCGGGGCATCTGTAAGCGCCCAGAGAATATCCAGGGAAGGAAAGAGAGGCGGGTGGTGTGCACCTTGCCCCGGATGGGTCTGTCCTTTGTCCACAGTGGAGTCTTGCCCCGTTCCACCTATGTGTCTTTCTGGACCCGTGTTCCTTGTGCCTTCATCTCTCGTGATTTCTTTTAGTTTTTTTTTATACCCCCTGGTCCTTCACTTCTCCACTCATGATCCTGTCATACAGACATTCACTATCTTTTCCTCATCTTTTCTTTCTTTTTTTTTTTTTTACTGTGTAGACTGAGAAACTTTAGAGATAGAAAGAAGCTTAGAAGTCTTCTAGCTTAGTTTCTGTCTTTCATGTTAGAGCAAACTATGCCCACAGAGGTCACTGTGCGGTAAGGACCCAAACTGGCTTCACTGCTTCTCTTTTTTCTCTCTTCTCCTCCCTTCCCTTTCCTCCCCTCCTCTCCCCCTCTCTCTCACCTCCTTCCCTCCCCCTTTCTCTCCTCTCCCTTCCCATCTTTCCCTCCCTTTTGTTTCCTCATCTTCTCCTCTCCCTCTACCCTTCTGGTGGTAACTTCATTTTTATTTAAAGCAGCTTTATTAAGATATTATTCATATATGATACAGTTCACCTATTTAAAGTGTAGAATTTACTGAGTTTTAGTATAATCAGAAAGTTACACAGCCATCATGGCTATCTAATTCTAGAACATTTGTTGTCACCCAAAAAGAAACCTCATACTTACTTTCTTTTTTTTTTTTTTTTGAGACAAAGAGTCTCACTTTGTAGTTCAGGCTGGCCCTGAGCTTACTACGTAGCCCAGGCAAGTCTGAAACTCAGAGCAATCCTCCTGCCTCTGCCTCCCAAGTGCTGGGATTATAGGCATGAGTCACTATGCCCTGATTGTGGTGTGTGGTACCGATTGCTGGTGGGCTTGAGTGATCACACCTGGCACTGGGGTATGTGATTACCAGGGATCGAACTCGGGACCTTGCACTTACAAAGCAGACACCAGAACCATTGAGCTAAATCCCTGGCCAGGTTTATATTTCTTAAGAGCCAGTCTTTATTCCCCCCACCTCATCTTGCCAACTTTAAGCAATTGATAATTTACTTTCCATTGCTGTACATTTCTCTGTTCTGGATGTTTTATATAATGGACACACATAATATGTGGATTTTTGTGATTGACTTCTTTGATTTAACAATGTTTCCAAGGCTCATCCTTTAATTGACTCCAAGGTTCATATTTTAGCATATATCAGTATTGTGTTCCTTTTATGATTAACAGTCCATTGTTTGAATATACCTCATTTTGTTGATCTATTAATTACTTGAGGGACATTTAGTTTGCACCTACCATTTGTTTTATGAAATGTTGCCTGAACACTGTATGTATGTTTTTGTGGACATACATTTTAAGTTCTCTTGGGTATATATTTAGAAGAATTCAACTGACTGTACCTGGGAGTTGAAATTAATTGACTATAAATGTAAGGATTTATTTATGGATTCTCAGTTCTGTTGAGTGGATTTATATGTCTCTCTATATCACTATATCATTGCAGTTTTATAGTAGGTTTTGAAACTTGGGAAATGTGAATCTTCCACTTTTTCCTTCTCCCAAGCCTAAGGAGCTATTCTTAGTTCCTTGTACATTCATATGTAATTGAAAATTTCTAATTCTTGGTTTTTAAAAAACTGGCAAATTATTAATTTTTGTACAAAAAGGAAGGTAGGATTTTGAGAGGGATTTTGCAGAATCTGCAGATCTGTTTGGAGAGTATTCCAGCTTGACAATATTAGGTCACCTGATACAGAAATGAGGGGTGGCATTGCATCTATTTAGGTGTTTTGTAATTGCTTCCAACAATGGTCTTGTAGTTTTCATTGCATACTCTTTGCATTTCGTAAAGTATTCCTTAGAATTTTATGCTTTGTGGTGCTATTGTGAATGAATTTTCTTAGTTTCATTTATGAATTATTTATTGATAGTGGGTCCAGAATTTAGTTGTTTTTAAAAAATATATTAATCTTATATGCTGCAACCTTATTGAATTCATTTATTAACTCTAATAGTTTTTTTGGTGGGTATATATGAAATCATCTGCCAATACAGATAGCTTTATTTCTTCAAAAGATAGACTGCTTGTGGCCTAGTCCAGATCATTGTCATTTCACTGGAAATGTCCTAAAAAGATCTTTGTGGCAAACCTGCATGAATGCTAAAGCAATTATTTTCCAAAATTCACTGATCTCAATTCCAAAGATTCAGTGTCTGAGATATTGAATTAAATCTTTGGAGACATTGCCAATTTGTTTTCCAAAGCGGCTATATTATTTTACATTTTTAAAATTTTCAATTTCTTTAAATTTACATCTGATATAGCTGAGAGACTCCATCAATAGCTATGTTTGTTTATTAGGGCTGCCATAGCAAAATAGCATGGACTGGTAGCAATCTCTTTTTTAACAATTCTGGGGAAGTCCAAAACCCAAGTGTCAGCAGGTTTGATTTCTTCTGAGGCTCTCTCTTTGCTTGGTAAAAACCACCTTTCTCTGTGTCCTCAGTTGGTCTTTCCTTTGTGTATGTGAATCCCTAGTGTCTCAGGAGTCTAAATTTCCCCTTCTTATAAGGACGGCAGCAGACTGGATTAGTACACTCGCTAATGGCCTCAGTTTAACCTTGTCACCTCTTTAATGGCCTACCTCCAAATGCAGTCTCATTCTGCAGTACTGAAGGTTAGCATCTCAAAATAAGAATTTGAGAGGGGGCAGTTTGGTCCGTAGGGATACTCTTCAAGGTTTCCCTCTAAGAGATCTGATGTTCGTCTAGATGCAGAATTTGGTAATAACCCATTCTCCGCAACAACCCAAAGTCAATGACCTGTAGCCAGAACTAAAATACAGTCTTGATTTCCCATTTTTTCCGGAGCTCACTGTAGTCAGTCTACTCTAAAGTCACAGCAGTGACCACCCATCACACGCAGACATGCACATAGCATCTAGAATCTCTATTTATATAGTCTGTCCTAAAAACCAAGGCAAAGTAACCCCAGAGTGTCCTGCTTAACAGCATGGTGACATGCTTGCATGAGGACTCCTTCTATGAAGTGAGCTGTAAAGTTCTGAAATGAAAAGATCTCCACCTACTAGTCAATTCAAGCCACAACTCCTTCTTGCTCTGTGATTCTTGCAGTAGCCACAGGCAAGATGCTACTTACTGATCTTGGCTGGTTGTGTCTGTAAGACCTCAGGCTCGATTCCCCTCTAGGTCCTAGAAGCAAGAGTCCTCCCACCTCAGTTGGAGTTATCTCCTTCTTTCCTCTCCTCCCTTTTGCAGTTGTTATTTTTAACTTTCTTGGCCTCTGGTTGTTTTTATTGACATTTGGCCACAAGCTCTTTTAGGAAGCAAGCAGTTATAAATCACCCAGGGGCGGGTCAATTAAAGCCAGTTCCTTCTACCAGGAGACTGATTTACCCTCCAGATAACTAGATCCTGAAAGCTCAGGCTTTGGGCCCATGGGGAAATTTTCAGGAGAGTGGAGGAGAAGGAAGGCGCTGCTTCTGGAAAGAGGGTGCGTTGCCTACTCCCAGAAGCTCAAGAAAGAGATGGAGGTTGACCTCCCTCATCCAGGGCTTCCCACCCCGCCTCAGGGGACAGCCGAGTGTTTTCATTTCACTCAGCTCAGAGTTTTCCACACGAGTGCTTTTCTTATCTTCTGAGGATCTGCTTCAGGGCAAAAATATCTTCTTTAAGCCTCAGGAGAGGTCAGTAAGAAGAAGCTCGCATGTTTGCCAAGGTGGGCGACAGTAGGTGATCACGGCGCACAGGCAGAGCAGGAATCTGTGGAGCTGCTGCTGTCAGGCCATTGCTTTTGGTCTCCAGGAGGCAGAGAAGGTCAGTCTTCTGTCCAGTGCTCTCCAGGGACTCAGAGCCTGCGAAGTACCGTTCAGAAGCTGAACACCCAGCCCAAGAGGCCGGGACTGGCCAAGGTCACAGAGCGGTTTCATAACCAGCTTGCAGAGAAGCGGTGTCCCCGCTTTGAAATCCTTGCTCTCTTCCCACTGGGAGCTCGGCTCAGAAAATGTGAATTCATGCATAGCTGAAACAAATGTAAACCTTCAGAGAAAAGATATCAGTTCCTCCATTTGTTCAAAATGGGTTGATCCAGTTACTCCCTGTAAGCATCGTGAAGGTCATTGAACGGTTGGATCATCTACATTTGTCCTCTTGGATGATGGGAATCAATCAACCTTTGAAAAGACAACTTCCTAGAAGGGGTTTTCCTCTTTTTTCCATCAGGGAAAATATTCCAACTTCAAAGCCGAAGGTCCTGAGTTTGGTTCTGGAAGGACCCCTGAGGGGCCAAGTGGGAGAGACGGACTCAGAACAGGCTGCTGGGAGCATCTTGAATCTACAAATGGCTCCTTTTCATTTCCATCTGTCCCTGGATTCTCCAGTTTCCTTAGTCCTGATCCTTCAGAAAGACTTGCCTAATGCTCCCTTGGGGGCTTTTTGGAGATTCGTGCGTTTAAACTAGCTGGAAGTTCCAGCCCTGATTATAAGGCAATGTTCCTTGTCCCTGAGCCAAAAGCTCCTTAGCATTGTTTCGGGTTTAAATTTCCCTGCAGCTCACTGCAGTCAGGGTCTTTTCTAAGGCCATCTCAGGGAGGGCCAGCCACCAGATACAGACATAGACGTTAACACCTAAAAAATCTAGAATGTTCCAGTTCGCCACTTGCTGAGTGGGAATCTGCCCCTCTGCCTGCCATGCATCGAGTATTAGGGTTGAAAAAAGGTAACAAGTGCTGGGTTTTGAAGGATGAGTAGCAGTTTTCCACAAAGACTCTTGAGTTGCCGTCAGCCACACAGGGAAGACCAAACTGAAAACACATAATTGCAATTATGTCAGAGCAGGGTTGGAAAGCTTTTCTGCAAACAGCAGGAAATACTTTGGTTTTGTGGGTTAGGCTGTATGGCTCAACTACTCAGCTGCCCCACAGTGTGAAAACTGCCACAGGCAGTACACCAATGAATTGTCGTGGCTGTTTTCCAGTAAAAACTGTATTATTTTATTTTATTTTATCTTTTGGTACTAGGGATCAAATGCAGGACCTTGCGCTTGCAAGGCAGGCATGATATCACTGAGTTAAAACCTTGTCTTTAATAAAAATTTATTTACAAAACAGTCAGTAGGTCATATTTGAATCATAAGCCACAATCATTTGAACTCTATGTTGAAAGAATGTCATAATAGTATAAGAATATTAATAATAAAAGTTATCTTTCTAGTAGTTTGTGCCAGACCCTGTACTAGGCACTGTACATTTACATATATTTGCATACTTATTTCTCTTCACATTTTGCAATTTTGATGTTGACATTCAAAAGCCAAAGTCACAGATCTCGGAAGCGGTAAACACAAGGTTAAAGGTTATGTTCCCAACTAAACAATATAAAATGCTAAGAGGAAATGGGACAGAAAGGGTGAATTGTGGGGAGTATGAAGTGGCCCCCGTGGACTGAGCCAAGTGCTCCATGGAGGCAGCTGGGGGAGATGTCCAGCTAGGAAGGAGTGGTGCTGAAGCTCGACAGCACCTGGAATATTCTGGAAAATGGGGCACGAGGTGACCCTGGGCCATGGAATCTTTTGGAGCTAGTGGCTTGAGAATAAACAAAGAGAGGTTGGCAGGCCCAGAGTAGAGTCCCTCTGCGGGCCAGCGAACCTGGACTTCACCGGGGCACCCACGCTGCTGCAGCCCCGCCCTTCAGTTTTCTGCATCAGCCTCCTCTGAGTGCTGTTACACTGCAGACTCCTGGGGCTCCTTCCCAGATTCTGATTCCGTAGATTGGCGAAGGGCTGAGAATCTGCCTTTTTTTCAATACAGCGAATTCTAATAAGCACCAGATTTGAGAGTCGGTGTACAGGAAGCCACTGAAATACGACAGTTATTTTTAAAGTACCATATGTTTTCAATACATCATAATTACATCCATCTTGGGGACTTGGTACACGAATGTAGTGAGAGACTAATTACAGGATTAGGAGAAGTAGTCCTCCCAGCATCAGATTTCTGGTTAATGGTCAGCTCCTCCTCTCAGGGAAAGAGGCCTCAGGATGGCTGGACTGTGGCAAGGAGAGAAGTGGGGGCACTAGAGGCAGCAAGAAGGTATTAGGAAAGCCCGAGCATAGGCCCAACATCACCTGTGCTATCCCAGCTTCCTGTGCGGGGGCTTGTGGCCTTCAAGGCCCGACCCCAGTCTGCCTTAGACTCGAAACCTGCCAGTATACCCCAGCTGGCACTTCCACCCATGGGCTCTGCAAGGCCTTTGCTTCCTCAGCCCAGAGCCCCCTGCACAAGGGCCCCAGAAGGAGTAGTCAGAGATAAACCCAAGAAAACAAAGCCCTAGGCCTGGGATTCAAGGTGATCTCAAATTTAGTGTCTTTTTTAAAACCGCTGTTCTATAATTTCCCTCATTATATTATAAATATTTACATTTTCCCAAATTTTATCCTATCATTAATGAAAAAGAAGCATTTGATGATTATAGACAATGCATAGATGAAAGGGCAGCCTAGGCAGGTGTAAGGACCCCGTGGGCACCCTGGGCATATGTTCCCCTGAGTACAGAGGCCCCCAGGTCTGTATACTGAGGCATGGGGTGTGCTGGAGTGACCCAGGGGGAGCCTTCCAAGCACCTGTGATTCCCTGTCCTGTACACCTCCTAGCTGAGACGCACCTGGAAGGGGATCTGCCCCTCTACCTGCCCCTACCCCAGGGAAGTCCCTGGAGAACTGCAGAGGAAACCCCTCTTCCCCATCTGGCCCTGACGGTCACCATCTCTCAGGGTTCTCACAACTCAGACTTCAGAGAGACAAGGAAAACTTCATGAGGATGATGAAGCTTAGCCCCAGGGCAAACTCTATGCTGTTAACAGTTAACTAAAGTAGAGCTATTGTGCATGTAACATATTTCAATTGACAGAACAAACGTAGCTTGGAATGTTGAGGGCGAGACCCTCCACAATGAACTGGCAAAGCCTCAGGCAGAAACCCCTCTTCTAATTCAGTGTCTGTGCTGGTTGATGGTGGGTTAAGGTCAACGTCACTGCCGGTGCTTGGTTCTGTACGGACCTGGAAGTCCTGAATAGACTGCTCTGAACTCAAACCCTGTTTACAGTACATACCTATTAACTGTAAGGCCAGGAATCGATTTCTTTGCCTGTCTGAGTTTCACTTTTATTGCCTGAAAAGTGGGAATTGCAGTACCACACAGGGCCATTGTAAGGACAAAGGGTGTAAAATCAGGGAGAACCTGATCCAATAAATAACACTTCTCTCCGGCAAAGGCCTCAGAAACTCCTGAATCTCTGCCGTGAATAAACAGCTTCTTCAGAGGAAAAGTCTCTGGGGCTCCTTCCTATCTCATGACGTGATGCAGCCACACTGGCACATCCCTCTTACAGTAACGGGATGGTGAGATGTGCGATAGTAAAGTTTAAAGAATGTGTTACAGGAAAAGTCATATTGACGTTAATCCCCTTGGAAATATTCCACTTGCTCGGACTTATCTCATCATCCTCACCCCTCTCCGAAGCCGTTCTGGAAGTCCTCTTCATGAGTGTCTCTGTGAGGTATGACCACAGATTCGGGAATGCTGCCGCCGAGTGCTGTCAGGGGGAAAGGCGGCTCACGCAAAACATCCCAGTGCGTCCTCATCCATTTTGTTCACCGGATCTGGCACCGCACAAGTTCTGCCTCTTCCTCAAAGTCTAAATGACCATGAAAGGCAATGTTTTTTTCATCTAGTTGTGACTTCAAGGCAGCCATGACAGTGCAACAGAACACACTCGGGAAGAGAACTTCAGAACTGCTTCAGAAAGTAGCCAGAATGCTGGACTAAATGTGGGGGAGTATTTGGAGGGGATTAGTTGCCATGGGTCTTTTACTGTAAGGGATTTTAAAAATTTAAACGTTCACTCTATCTTTAGATCACACCATGTCCGTGCCTCAGACTCTCAGAGTTCCTCGTTGATAGCGTCCTTCCCAAGTTCCTCTGTCCCACCCTCCCTCGCTGCTTCTGCTTTCCCACATTCGGTGCTCACCTGGCGTCCAGACTCCGAACCTGTCACACTCGGTGTGGAGCTGTTAACCAGGGGAGCAGCTCAGTTTTACATGAGTACATGTCTTTCGAGTGCACACAGTCCACGCCTCAGCTCAGGGTTTATCGGAGAAGGGAAGACAGCGGCTGAGATCCACAGCTGCCCTCGCCCGGCCACTAGCCTCAGGTGAGGTGTGAGCTTCCCTCTTGCTCTGCCACTGTAGTCCTCATCCCAGACTCTGCATCAGGGTCCCAGGCGCAGGGCTGTGGGCCTCAGCAGAGAGCTGAGAATCGGAGTCCCTGTCATGTGAACAGCTGTCAGAGGGGAGAGGTCTTTGGTGTGGATAAAAATCCTATTGAGCCAGTCTCATAAAGGCCAGGCTGCTTGTACCGGCCGGAGCTCTTTCTTGCAAGTGCCAAAAAAGCCCAGCAAGCAGGAAGTTAGATTTTTTTTTTTCAAATAGTGATGAGATCAAGAAATGGAAGTAGGTGGAGGGAGGGAGGGAGAGAAAGGGGATGAAAAAAGGACTGAGAAATGTGTACGTACCAACTCCCTACAAGGAATGTAATTATTGGTCTCCAGAGGCCCCCTTCCCAGGAATGGGTGATTCCAGGTCCTGGATGGCCAGGACTCCCAAATACCAGTGTCTGTCCCTTACCAGAGTGGGAACTGGGCCTGGACTCAGGGGCGTCACATCTTGCAAACCCTCCCAGCCTTACTTGGTCAGGAAAAAGTGGTTTCTAAGAGTCACGGCAAAGAATCAGGCCGCTGATTCAAGAACCAGGTGGCTGCCTCCTCTGGACAAGTACTGCTAGCTGCTTGGAGTACTTGGGTTAGTTCCCCAGGGTGAGCTGGCAAGGCCAATGGCACAGCTCTGGGGCCTCCTATGGGTCTGGGTTAAAGCTAAAAGTTCCACAGGGCCATTAATCGTAAAAGTCACTCAGCAAAGGACTCTAGGGTTGTAGAACAGAGGCACAGAGGTGGAGAGGAGGCTTTACCCTCTGTGGGGTTTGAGTTGATCAGGCCTGTGGGTAAGTGTGCACACCAATGTGGCAGAGAAGACAGGGGATTCCCAGAGGACAGCCCCTGAGGGGAGAATTTGGTTGTGAACTCAGCAAAGTCAGTAGGAAGGGACAGGCAAGGCCACCCGCTTGTGATACAGCTGCCCAGGTGACATACCACCCCAGTGAGAAGCAAAACAGAGGATGGTGTCTGTCCCACTTCTCACATGAGGAACTCCAAGGCGCCGATAGGCCACACGCAATACCAGCCCTGGAGTGGTCATTTTGCTTCCAAAGATTCTTCAAAAGCCAGGTTTATACTCCTAACCTTTCAGCTGAGTTGAGAATGTGACACTGTTTCTTTAATTCGCTCAACCTTTCATCTGTTCAAGGAACCCTGAGAGGAGCAGGATGCTTTGGCCTTCCAACCAAGGGGCTCACGGGGGGGTAGGGGGGAGCGTGAGTCTGAAATGAAGCATACTTGAAAAGGGAAAGAAGGAAGTGGGAGGATGTGCCATCCAGGGGTCTCAGAGAATTAACTGGAGGACTGGTCACACCCCACACCATCCTGGAGATCTGCCCCTCTGTCAGTTGATAGAAATTTGTCATATTCCTTGGTAGAAAAAAAACCAGATATTCAGAACCACTGATCCAGAAAAGTGATGAAAAGACAAAGTGATGGAAGAAAGGGAGGGCAAGAATCTGTGGAGCCCAGAGAGTGGCTGCACAGGGGAAACGTGGGGCAGCCTTGCCAGGAGAAGAGGACTTTGAACTAAGCATTAAAGTATAGGAGAGACAGCTGGCCGGGGAGCTCAAGCAGGAAGTTCCCAGACAGGTTCAGACCTTCAGCCATACGTCGTGGGAAATCAGTGCTGTACCTAAGGAATCTGATTTTCCAGGACACCAAAGAGATTTTTTTTTCTCCCCCTTTAATAATTTCATTACATATTTAGTGGGTATGAAAGTTATATCCATTATGGGAAAATGGAAAAATGTAGTTATGTTAAATATGTTCAGTTGATTTTGTTCATAATTCTCCTTGGTGACAACCACTGTTAACATTTGGGGTTCGATTTCATCTTCCCTCTCCCCTCTCCCTTCACCCCCATGAACACGTGCACACACACACACACTGAACATATAGTGCATATACTTCAGACACAGGTGTGATTTTGAAATTAAAATAGAATCACACCAATCATGGCCCTTTCCCCTCCAAATACATTGTGAATACAAACAACTACGGTGATAATTTGGCACTTGTTTTTGATTGGTTGCAGGAGGAACTCACAAGACAAGCACCAAATAAACCGTTTTGGTTGGAGAGGGTATCATGTCTCAAGGCGAAGAACATAAAAGATCCAGCTTTTACCCTGAATATCAAAGCAGTGATGAGTGTGAGGACAAAATTTTTACATGAAAATACACGTACCAAATTCAGCGAGTTTCAAGGCCATGAGTACCAAGGCATGGGTGTAGGTCTAGAGCATCTGAATGGCACAGCCATAGGCCAGCCATGCCCCAGACAAGGCCTGGAGGGCACAGAGGAAGCAGGGCACCCGCAGCAAGTGGGCCAGAGTCTGTGCTGAGCAGAGGATCCTGTTGCTCTTCAGAGTGTTGCTGCTTCCTTGCTCGTGGTCGCCTGTCCTTTCTTGCTGCTTTTCTTGGCTGTGGGTTAGAAATGCAGAAAGCCAAACCTGTGAAGTGCATGGAGAGGAGCACACCCAAGTTACCACCAAAGTCCACCGTAGCATGAAGCCCAGGGAACTCGCATTACCAATAGTGTTCTTAGAAGCCAGTAAAGAAACATGTCTTAAATGTTTTCTATGGGCTGCATACCTTGCTTGTTCTAACTTAATTAGGGCTCATCAGGATGCTATGAAAGAAGTTTCTAAAGCCCATTTTACAAATGGTAGACTAAGCCCCAAGAAGCTCATTGCTATATCAAGAGCAGCTGAGCTGGAAGGGGCAGACCTGGGATGGGTCCTAGTCTAATGTGCTCCCGAATCTCTGCTGTCCTCAAAGTACTCCTGGGCTGGGTTTGGACTGGTGACATTTCCCGAGGCCATTGGGCAGGAGAGTGCTTCTTATAGCGAGGCTTGGCCTCCCGCGGAAGGAAACAGACAACCAAAGGGAGGTCTCCTCCAGCATCTTTTCCAGGAGGACAGGAGTTGTAAGGGCAGGACGGATCCTCATCAGTCTCCAAAGAGCCAATCTGCGCTTACCCTGCTGGCATTCCCAGAGAGGGCTTCTTGTTGGCACTGTGCAGTAGATCAGGCTGAGAGTAGATTAATTAGCAAGGAAGGCCCAGAGGAACATTTCTTAGGATATAAATCAGCGGCGGCAACTAATGGCTGCAGAACTGACTCCCCAAGGGATGTGTGTGCTTGGCCTTCATGGTGTTTCGCTACATTTTTGTATTAGCTTTAACATTTCTAAATTGGGAGGTTTTATTTTCAGCTTCTAAGCTTCTGTTTTTTCTTGGAAAATTGGCAGATCTTGCCAACAAAAGTAATATTTCTTCGTGACCCCAAAAGTGAATACTATAGGAGCTGCCCCGGTAAGAGGCACCTGTACTCCAGACAGCCAGAGCCGCTGTATCTCCTTGGATCCTCCTTCTTCTCACTCGCTTAGCTCGGGCAGAACCGGAATGTGCTGCCTCTGTGCGGGTCCTATCTTCACAAGAGCTGGTGGCCAGTTAAAGCAGAACCTTTTTATCTGTTACTTAGAGATGTGGCTTCAGGGCTGGGGATTTAGCTCAAGGGGTACCATGCCAACCTGGGATGCACAAGGGCCCAAGTTCAATCCCCAGTACCGCAAGAAAAAACAAAAACAAAAAAATACAAAAGAGACGTGGCTTCACCCATTCATTTATTCAACAAATACTTAAATGGCCATTGAAACATAGTGACTTAGCTGTCTGTCCTTGATCCTGTACTGGATATAGGTCCTAAAAGTATAAATATTTATAAAAATATTCCTAAAAATATGAGTATGAACAAAGTGTAATGAAGGCATTCAAACTATAGCTGAGTTTGCTATGTGCAAAGTGCCCTGGAAGGAATGAATAATCAGGCTGAATAACCTCCTCACCCCACCCCGCTGTGACCATCCAATCCTCACTCTGGAACCTGTGATATGTTACCTTAAATGGTAAAGGGGCCTTCACAAAAACAACTAAACTGAGGATGCTGAGATGGGAGGTTATCCAGGATTATCTGGGCAGGCCCAGTGTAATCACAAGTCCTTATACGAGCCAGACAAATGCTCAAAATGAGAGAAGAGGAAAATGTGAAGGCACAGAGGTCAAAGAAGGAAGGCGATGCCAGTTTCCCTGCTGGCTTAGAAGGAGGAGGGTGAAGTCACCAGCCAGGGCATGTGGTGGCCTCTGGCAGCTAGAAAAGGCGAGGAGATGGATCCTCTCCTACAGCCTCTGGGAGAATCCTGCCCCTGCTGACACTGGGATTTTAGCTCATTGAGACTGAATTTGGGCTTCTGACCTCCACAATTGTTAAATACATTTATGGTTTTTTTTTTAAAGTTTTCAGGTATGTGGTAATTTGTGATAGCAACAGTAAGAAAAAAATACAGGGAATAGAAAAAAAATAACTTGCTGCGGTGAAGAAGATTATAAAGGAGGGGATATTTGAACTCAGTCTTGAAGGATGAATAGGAATTCATTAGGTATATAAAGGGGCAGAAGGCAGCCCTGGCGTAGGAAAGAGGATATTTACAAATAGTGCAGAAAAGCAGGGTGTATTTAGAGACTGGCTATTGGTCCTTTGTAGTTGGAATACAAGGTATACAAAGGCTGACCGAGGAGACAAAAGCAGACAGTGCAAGAGCTTGACCAGAACTGGTTCCATGAAAAATAGATGGAAAAATTCAAAAATTTTAACAAGGGGAAACCCAATCAGATTTCTGACTTAGAAAGATGGCTCCAGCAGATGCAGGGCAGTCAGTCGGAAGGAGCCAGACCAGAAGTAAGGAGCCCACTGAAGGCGTTCCCAGGATTCAGGTCACGCAGAGCCATGGCAGAGGTGGCAGGGATGAGACAAGAGCGTGGCACACTTGAGAAGTCATCCTGAGGCCATTGGTGGTCGTATCTCCATCACTAACTCGTGACAGAGTAATAATAAGCCATCCACACTGCTCTGCACCTCACCAGAGGGCCAGGGACTGGCTAGCTCTACTGTGTGCTGTTAATGTTAGCAGCTGGCTCTCGGGGACCAAGGGGCCCTGCCATACAGCATTTGCTGTTTTCTGTGTAAAAATGTGCTCGGTAGGACCAGCCTCAAGGCACTAGGTGGGCATCACTAATGGTAGTTCCAAGAAGCAATGGTGGGCGGGGTGGGGGTGTCCATTAAGGTTCCTATGCTACAGAAACCCAGCAGTAAAACCTAGTAAAATAATTAGAAAGGGGTTCTTTTGAGTATTTCCTTTAGTTTGAATGCAATTCATTTAATTGGAAATTTATGTAAGTTAATTTTCAATAAAGTCTATTTGGACAAACCCCTTGAAAACTTTACCCTGGGTCTCTATGAGCTGTCCAGCAGAGCCGTGCACACCACCAGACAGACTTCTCCAAAGCGCGACGTAGAGGTCACCTGCCTGTCACCAGGCTCAGGGACCCCACGTGGCTCCTGATCGCACATCTCTTCCTGGTGACCCCTCGAGAGCCAGCCCTGGAAGGGGTCTTGCAGACCTAGGAGAACCGTGGGGCCGTTGACCCCAGAGATGATGACTCATGTCATCCTGCAGTGAGCGGCTCAGGGCAGAGGCCGCCGGCCAGCCTGGAACAAAGCAAGCAGGGCAAGATTTATTTCTGCTTGGAGCTAAATGGGAGGCTCAGATAGTTTTCTGCTGTTCCCGGAGCCTTTGAACTGCCTGATTGAGCAATTGCACATATTTCCAAGAAGAAAAAATGTTTTCAAGTGTTTTAAAAAGAATTGCTGAAGTGAACAAGCTGGAAAAGCAACCTGGGGAGATGTTTTGGCTACTTCCTGTCATGGTCAGAGCAGGGGGAGGGGGAGTGGGGAGCCCCAGGCTTGGCTTGATCGTCTTTCAAGGGGTGTAGAATCTGGATCTCAGATATTTCAGGCTTTTCTCAACCTCACGCCCCTTCCTACCGAGGAGATGAAGTTCCGAAGGTCTCCTGGCAGGAGAGGACGCAGCCCTCATGCCCCGTGTCACGCCTCCTGACCAGCATTTGACAACACTCCCAACAAACCTCAAGGCCCCTCAGGTCTCAGTGTGTAGTTAACCACCGAATCCTCTTGCCCAAGGCAGCTTTGGGTCTGGAAATTCTGTGCTTCTGGAGCAGAGAAATCACTGCTGCCCTCACCCTGGGGATGTGTGAGCCCCCTGACAGATGTCTGAGGCCTAGAGGATAAAGATGTATCAGAAGTCTACTTCCTCTCTGTAGGGTCTCCTCCTCAGAGTTCTGCATAGGGAACGGGGCCTAAAACCTCTGCTATCAGATTTGGGGATCCATTCTTCACAGGAAAGTTCTCCTTTGGAGACCCTCTAATATCTTTACTGTCACTGCTGCTCTACCTTTCGGTCTCCCTCTCCTCATAACTCTGTATTAGTCTTGGGGAAGGAAGACTTTAACCTTACTTAGGATGTTTCCTCCCACATCTTTTTTCTCTACCTCGATCTCTTTCCATGGCCTTTGAGATTTACAAGGCAAGGCCGGGCTGCCTTTCCTCCACATCTGCTACTTTCCCTCTAGAAGAGCAGGCACAGGGCAGTGAGGGGCCCCAGTGGCAATTTCACCTGCCTCGGTGCTCCCTCCCCACTTCCAGGGCAATCCCAGCCCACAAAGCCCAGAGAGATCCATAGCCGCGGAGGCCATGGGCAGAGACACTGGGCCCTGAGGTTTGTCAGACGGGGGCAGGTTCTGGGGACTTGGGGTGCTGAGGGTACCCTCTCCCAGTGTGCAGCAAGGCCATGGTCCTGTGCTTCCAACCAATTACTGCTGAGGGCACAGGTTTGGGCAAAGTATCTTCCTGTTCCTCATCCTCTCTGCTCTGTTGGCCATGAGGCTTCCCTTCGTGGGCTCCCCCAGCTGTCCCTTCAGCCCCACTGTGCTCTGCAATCCAACTCCGTGTGCGTAGAGGAGAGACTCCGGGCCTCCCAGACAGCTGGATGTGGCTGTGTCCCGTACCACCGTTCACCTGCCCTCTTGTTCAGAATACCCCGAGCACCTGCACGGAATCACATTGCCTGAGCTCTTCCGGGCCGCACCTCTCCCCTGTCCTTGGGGATCACTCACCGTAACCACAGGGGTGGCAGAAGGAAATGGGGCTTTGAATTTAGACAGACTTGGTACTGCCCGCAGCACTGACCTAGAACAATCACAGCACAGCCCTGTGACTGACCAGAGGACTGATCTGGGGCTGACCACCAGCGCAGCAGGGACCTAGGACTGACCGAAGGATAGGCCCCGGACTGGCCACAGCCTGGACCTAGAGCTGGCCCAGGACAGAGCTGGGGTGTTAGAGCAGAGACCTCCTCCTGACCAGAGCACTGTCCGGGGCAGGGCCCCAAGCAGGTCCCCGCCCCCATCTTTGCAGAGTCCCACCGGGAGGACAAATGTCAGTGTCCTAAGAGCGCATGGCCGCAAGGGGTCAAATTCCAGCTGTGTCTGACACGTTTCACCAGGTATAGAGGAGGAGCCCCGTCTGGGGAGGACGGCACTTCCTGGATGAGTCTGGGCTTCTAACCCCCAAGGATGCAGGGCAAAAGGCCCGGGCCACGTTCAGGTTTTGAGGCTGAGGCTGAGTGAACTCAGCCGCCTGGGGAGCCCCGCTGCCTCCAGCACGTCTCACCCACTTCCCATTCAATCCTTCCCACTCCCGGCAAGGTGCACTGCTGGTTCCACTCTACACAGGAGGAAACCGAGGCCAGGGAAGGTGCCTCCATGAAGGACGGGCCCGAGGGACCATTGCCACCACGTCTGCTGAGCTCTCACAGCATGCCAAAGGGCGCCCCGGGGCAGTCACGCTCTGGGGCCTCCTTGTGGGGTGCAGCACCCAGTTCTCCAGTCGGCCAGGGCCGGGGATCCACAGACACTCCTCGCAGTGCTGTGAGCTCATCCCCAGCGCCTAAAGAGCTTCCCCGGGGCTGCCTGAGTGAGGACAGAGAGACGGAGCAGGACATGGCAAGCCCAGCTCTCAGGGCACCGACACGTCTGCTTGTTCTGTGTGACTGGCAGAGCCTCCGAAATAGGGCCCTAGAAGCTGCCAGGTGTGTAGCGGGGCCTCAGGAGCAGGGGTCCTGATTTTGTGATCTTGATTTTGTCCCTAGCCCTGTCTGGGCCTCCGTTCCTGCTCTCTGGAGGCCCTCACCGGGCCCTGGCATTTCAGAGCTGCTGAGAGGTGCGTGTGCAATCACCCCAAGCGCTCCCTGACTCAGTTCTTGATCTAGAGAGAAGCTGGGCCGGGTATTAATAGCAGCCTAATCGCTCTCACATTCTTTGTGTGCTAAATGAAAGCAAAAATCCCAAGCAGGAAGAACAAAACCCTCCTTTCTGAGAAGACTGAGTCACTGGCAGAGGTCAGTGGAGCGGCTTAACCCCTTGCTTCCCAGAGGGCTTCTTGGCACCTTCAGTTTAGCGGAGAGCAGCTCAGCACACAAGGCTGCGCTCCTGGGACACTGTGGCTTCAGAGAGGGGTTTGATCTCTGCCGGGCAGGTCGTGAGGCTCTGGGAAAGGCCACAGCCTGCCGAGAATGCCACCCACAGCCAGCGGGCTCGGCCTTGCCCAGACCTGGAGGGTCACCCAGCTCTGCAGTAGACTCTGGGCACTGCGGTTCACAGGCAGTAACTGGCAGGTCTGCAGCCTGTTTCCTCACCTGCATGGCGAACGGACCACTTATAGTGGGATTAACAGTGACAGGATTTACCTGTCACCTCCAGGTGGCCGGCAGCACTGAGAGGTGCCAGGGTAAAGACCCTCTCCTTGGCCTGATGACGGCCGTATGTTTGCTGGGCACAGTGAGCCCTTGGGACTTCCAAGGCAGCCTGGGCTCCCTAGTGCCAGCATGTGGGTAGCATGGAGGTGGCTGGGCTGTGTGACCACTCTCAAGCGGTGCCTTCTCTTCTTCCTGCCTGGCTGCTGCACCCCACGGCACCCCACTGCAGACTTGCCGGGGTGAACCCCTGGATGAGCAAGCCACGGAGGGTGCATGAAGGGAAGACCGAGGTGGGAGGGAGGGGGCGGACTGGCTCCCTGAGGAGACGGATGAGTGGAGCTGTTTGAGGGTCACACAACCTCAAACTGCAGGCCTCCCTTCGCCTTCGGAGGACCCCTGGCCTGACAAGCAAAGCGTTGACGTTACCACCTCTACTGAGCCCCCCGCGCCCTTAGGCGTGCAGGGAGATGAATCCTGTTCTCCCCGGAGGGACCAACACCCCCAACCCGGGCTCATCAGCACCACACTAGCAGAAGAGGGAGAGATGGTAGGTACTGGAGTCCGACCAGCCTGGATTACAACTTTAACTTGTCTCTTCAGAGCCGTGTGTTTCTGAGACTCTGTCCCACACCCTGTAGGCAACCTAGGAGTATCTGATGGAGGAAAACAGGAATAAAAGTAAATTGGTTTACTTTCTATCATGAGCAGGAAGAAGATAAAATGGGTGGTTTGGGACTTCTAGCCTCTCCAGTTACGCAAAGGTCTGGATAGTTATCCCAGCAGAGGCTGTCAGGTGCAAAGGCAACTGGACCCAGTGAAATTGTTTCTCCTCGCTGCACCTCAGTTTCCCTTTCTGTGAAACATGCCAGTTTCTTCTTAAGCACTGGCTGACAGCATGGGAGGAATCAAAAGATCTAATGGGCTCTTGGTACCCTCCCACTTTCCCTAGCAAGAGGGAGAGGCAGCCTGGAGGATGGAGGAGTGAGGTGAAGAAGGACCGGTCAGAAGTTCAAACATGAGCACCATTTTCTCATTTTTCCCGGCTGGGCTCTAGACCACCTCTTCCGGGAGGTTGTATTCAAACTTCCCTGCGATGGATGTGAGGTCCGCGTGCCCACGAGCTCACGCAAAACCCAGATGTCACCCCGGGGGAGGGAATCGGCTTCTACCTTGCTATTTTAAGCAGCCAGTTTATAATAATGGATGGGAGAGAAAGCAAACAAGGCAGGAGCAGCGTGGGAATGACCCGGTGGGGCCGTGCGCCCCTCCCTCGCGTGCTCTTGTGGCTCCATCTTGGCAGAGGTGAGGCCTCAGGCATCATCCTCTCTGCCCCCAACCGGCGGCAGCTGACACCTTGGCGTTTGTCTGGCTTCGTTCATTCCTGTTCTGTTTTCTGACCCAGGACTGGCCTAGGTCTTTCTTGTAAAGAAGGAGGCGGAGGGAGGGAAAGGTTTGGGCCATGGGATATTTCTGACGTGACTTGGGAATACCAGGATGCCAGAGTTCTGGGATGGGACTGTTGGGTCTTATGACTTGTTCCAAGGAAGAGCTGGGATTTTGGGGATTTCTAGGGTTGGGAAAGATCCCTGCTGTGGTTAAGAATTCTGTGACCACTTACCCCAGCCTTTGCTGAAGCTGTCCGGGACTAGGATCTTGCTTCCTGAAGAATAGTGTTTCATTCTTACATGGCACCGGCCATGACACTTCTTGTGCCTCTCTTCATCAGACCTCTGATTGGTCACATGTCTGTCCTCTGGGAATGCCAGGGCCACATGAATGCTTTTCAAAACCCTAAGAAAAGACTGTATTTTCCCTCTGAACCTTCTCTGGTCTAGATAAGGTCTCTAGTGCTTTTAGCATGAGTTCTTGGCCTCCAGGACGCTCCTTCCCCTTTTCTAAACAGACCTCAATTCATCCGAACCCTTCTTAGCCTGCAGAGGAAAAGTAGAATGATTGCCTCTTGTGTTTTGGAAACCACGTTCTTTTTAAGACCTGCTGGACTTACACCCATCACACTTACTAAGGGGGTTCCTGAGAGGTGCAGCTAAGTCCTCTGGCCAAGTCAGGGTTATAGATACTCTTGTTACTTCCAACCTCTGTTACCGTGACTTTACCCAGCACTGTTAACATCATCACTGCTAGAGTCTAAGTAAAGGTGATAGAAATTAATCACAGAGCTCACCCTTGTGTGAGCATCATGTTCAGTTTATTAATACAATAGCTACTCAGTGTTGAGACATGACAGTCCCAGCCTAATCTGCCCCGTATGGCTTCTCTTCTTCCTGTGTCACGTCCTCTTTGCAGGCCCCAAAGTATAAATTCCATTCACTTTTAAGTGGTCATGAATGAGCTCCAGCACCATTTCTAATTTGCCATCATCACTAAAACTTGGTCTCACCATTCCAATCTCTGTGCTTAGGGATCTTCTCCTGAGGTCCTGTAACTTCTCATTTTCAAAATATCTACCCATTATGCTGTTTTCTAATGACCTCCCATGACTGACTCCATAGTCCTTGGGGGCCGAGACTAGGTCTCTGTCACCTTTGTGTCACCAGCTCCCTGACACAGGCTTGGTGGAATAGATATAAAGAGTATGCATGTGGACAAACAATGGTTCCACCCCTGTTCTACCGGAAACCAGCAGGGGTTGCCCCAACTGTTTCAGGCACAATGGGGCCACCTATTCAGGGCAAATGACAAAAGTCAACATTAGGGTCACTCTGACATATTCCATGAGTAAAGGCATCTAGTTCTTTAAACACAAATCAGCAACCATTTATAATGAACCTTTTGAGTATCCACAGTGAACCAGACACCTTGCATCAGGGAGCTAGACATGAAGGTGCATGTGTTGTCTGAGGGGGTTCTGCCAGCTGTGCCCGGAGCCAGGTCCCAGCCTGCCCTGCAGCACTCTGGCTCTCAGGGCTTCCTAGCCCTCTCTGTTGCACAGGAAGAAACCTAATATCATGGGAGCTGGCTGTGGTTTCTGGCTCTTGGACCTGTAGTCTCCATCTGTCACCCTGCCTTCAACTTGAGGCCCAGGAGGCACTCAGGGAAAGCTGTGTCTTTTTTTTTTTTTTAACTGGACAGGGGAGGCAGTCAGGGAACACAGTGAGGAAGGCTGCGTGAAATAATGAGAAAAGCACTGGGCTTTGGTCAAGAAGCCCTGGGGACAAACTTTTAGTTCTCTGTGTGATTTGCGGCGGGGACTTGCACTCTGAGGCTGGCCCCTGGTCTGTGGAGTGGGACAGTTAATGCCTGCATCAGACGTCATCCAGAGCAGCCAGTGACATGACAGTAGAGAGCATGCTCCTAGGGTAGCCGCTGCCACCTGAGGCGCTCAGTAAATAAATGCTGCACAAATACCAACAGGACCCCAACAGAATATTCTCCATTAGCTCCGGCTCTGAGAAGTTTGAAGCGCTGCTCTCCCTTCTGGGATAGCTGTGTTTACTGTAAGGACCAAATTAGACGTAAGAGGTCACCTCTGACTTTGTAAACAAAGCCGGAGAGCGGGAGGAAATGCAATTCCGAGTGACCGCTCCTAGCCCAGTTTGACCTCTGGCGTGATGCAAGCGCAAGCAGCTCTCCGTGGCTCCTGGAAATGGAACCCAGCTTGGGACAGGGATGGGAAGGAATTTGACTTGTCCTTTTGGCATCTTCCCAGCCTGCGGAGCCCAGGCCTCTCGGAGCATCTTGGGGTGACACAGCGGAGGTTCCGGGCACACGCGGCCACTCGGCCAGGAGGTTGCCATGCCCCACATTCCCGAGGACGAGGAGCCCCCCGGAGAGCCACAGGCAGCCCAGAGCCCCGCCGGCCAAGTAAGTGCCCCTTCCCTGCTCGCGGCTAGCCTGGCGGGGGGCCAAGCCAAGCGCCCTGGGCTGAGGTCACAGCTCTCCAGCTGGCCAGAGGTTTGCTGACAGCCCATGCAGGCTGCAGTGGGCGCCAGGGAAAGGTGTGCGGCTGGCTCCACACTGAGGGATACGCTCCCCGACTTCACTTGGCGTGACTGAGGGCCTGCAGCCCCCAGCCTGGAACCGTGTGTCAGAGCTTCATGCTATCGAACCACCCTAGCCCCGCAGATTCCCTCCTGACCCGGAGAAAGCTTTAGGAAAGAGCCGCCTCCTCAGAGACCCCAGTCATGCCAGCATCAGCTGAAGGTCACTGTGGTGCTTCAAACGCAGGTCACAGATTTCATAGTAAATGGTGGGAAGGCTTTTGTTGAAATTTTATCAGAGAACAGAAAATGATGAAACTAAGTTCATTAATGAGAGTATCACTGAGTTTTTTTTGTGTGAATGAAATTATGAGATCAAGTTTTATTAGCTATATTATAGAATATGGGTTATAATACTACATTTCTATCCAAAGAAGAATGAATCAAGTGTTGATTTTGGTGTTGATGTAGTTATTTTTATACCAACAAACTGTTCACATAATACTGCATTCCTTGCAGTTCATTTTACAGCATGATCATTTTAATTGATATTTAAAATTAAATATTTATGAATGATTTCATAATCATTTTGATTAATATTTAAGGGCTTCCTCTATTTTTTCCCAGGATCTCTTTAACTCTCTTCAGCTCTCCCTTTCACAGAGTTTATCTTGAAATCATTCTCATCTTTTCTTCAGTTGCTAACAGATCCAGCTTGGTCTGATGCTCGCTGGTCAAAAGACCTTGTGCGTGAAGTCTCTGAGATTGTTTTCTTTGTCTCCATGGACTTTGCAACTGGTTTGCAGTGAGTTTGTGTCGTCCTGTTCTGTCTGACATCCATCCAAACTGACCAGAACCAGACGGGAGAGACACTTGTTGAGTGAGGGAAGAATGTATGAGTGAGCATTATTTTTCCAAATGGGCAGATCCCTGCTGAATATTTTCATGTTATGATGATGTTTGTTTTCATACACATTGTGACTGTGGGAACTTAGACAGCAAGTACTTGGAAAAGAATGGCTCTTCTGGTCCCAAGCTCATGGAATTGCGATGATGCAGAATTTGGCATCCCTGAGGATGGGGGGGGGGTGTCCTGTCCTTGAATATCTACATGAGAGTAGGTTGAGCCCCGTCTCTCTGTCCAAAGACTGAAGGTCAGGGTTTTATGGAGCACCCCATACCCACACTGCACATCTCGGGCCACTGTAGGTTCTGTTACCAGCAACCCTCAGGGTGTGCTGCATTCTGGGAGTTGAGGGCTGAAGTGGGGCACAGCAGCATCGAGCAGAGCACCACACTGGACTCAGATGTGAGTGCTCTCAGTCCCTCAGGTCACGACTCTCCAGGGCTCTGTCACACGCCAGGCTGGACTTCTCCCTCAGTGGTCAGCACAGACCCCTGCACTTCACCAACAAGACAGTGCCCTAGAATCAGATTCTCATGCAAGATTTAGCTCCCCAAACCTGGGCAGCTTCTTTAAACAACTGCATCCAAGACTATAAACATCCCTAAATAATAACAGTAATTAGTAATAATAATCAGACCAGAAAGGTACAACTTCATCACCAGTGAAGACTGGCTTTGAGCTCAGTTCTTTCTGGCTCCACATCTCTTCAACTAAAGTCTTTCAAGCCATAGTCTCACAAAACAACCCCAGAAAGACCTGCTGGCCCTTCTTATCCCAGTGGCTTCAAGCTACATGCAGGTGCAGCGCCATCAGGCCAAGGTGAAGGGGAGTTCCTAGTGGCCGGGAGGGGAAGGAATTCTTGAGTGAACTGCACAGTCGAGGGGCACAGACCTTGGCCAGCTAGAGCTCCAGGTTTCAGTATCCTACACGCTCAGTGGCCTGTGACCTTGAGCCAGAATCAGACTTCTACAACAAAATGGTGGCATATGCTCTGATGGTGTACAAAGGCCGTTGGGTTTTGTGCTTGTGAGAAATCAAGATATGTATTAAGTTTGCAAGTACTGTGGGCTTCTGCTTCACCAGAGCCCTGCAGAAGGAACTGTGAGAAATTCGGGTGCCCAGGAGCCAGGGAGCCTGGGTCCTATCAGGAGGACGCAGAGCACAGGATTCTGCAGTCAGACCTGACGGACTGAGTTCCAGCTCCTTTATCCTGGTCTGGAGACCATGAGATAGAGTCCGTTAGCATAGTCACCCCTGTGGTTCCTTGTGTGTCAGCCAGACCCATATTCGCTGTGGCCTCCTAGACTCTGCCTGCTCAGCCCAGCCCTCAGGCACACACAGAGCTGGGGCAGCTGGACCCCAAGATGAAGGGCCCCCCCAGGATTGTGTATTCTCTTACTCTGCCCTTCCTGCCAGGCTCTGGGTCTCCCTGAGTTCTCCAGAAGCCAGCTGGACAGTTAGGAGCTTCTCTCCCTTTGGCATCCACCAAATAATCCACAATGTTCTTTGCAGGCAGCCACAGCCCCCAGGAAGTGTCAGGCCTCCTGAGCCCAGCTGGGGCCTCCAGGGGCCGGAGCCGGCAGCCCTGGGAGCGGTGGAAACCAGGCAGCCAGGGAAGCAGGTTGGCCAGGAGGGCTCAGCCGGAAATCCCAGCACTGTGTGAATTCCCACTCTGCAAAGCAGGCAAAGAACAGAGCTTCCTTCGGAGTTTACAGCTCCCCGGGGTCCAGTCCTAGTTCTGCTCGCTCTGGCCCCAGTCTCCATTTCCCGTTACTGTCATGAGTGCGAGCCGAGGCCTTCTCACATGAAAACACAAAAGCTGCAGGACTAAATTCTGTTCACACTCTGCATGTCCCCTCTGCCTCTCTCTCTCCCACCCCTCTCTGTGTCTCTTTCTCTTTCTCTGTCTTTGTCTCCCTGTCTCTTTCTCTTGTCTCTGTGTCTCTGTCTTTCCCCCCACCATCTTGTCAGAACCTATAATCAAATTCCATAGAGAAACAGCCCCTGACAGTGGGCTCTCGGAGGCTACGTTCTGAGCAGAGTTTGCAGGGTTGGCCCATGGGTAGGATGGGTCTTAAACAGAAGTATTTGTAGCTCGGGGGCTCTGACAGGAACAGAGCTGTCAAGACACCAACCTGGAACCTTAGGGGACCACAGAATGCAGGTTTTCAGAGCTAGATCACATCTAAGCTCTTCCCAGAAACACGATACTCTCTGCAACTGAGTCACCTTAGAAACTTGTCAAACCCCCGATTTCTGAGCCACCCTAAACTGTAGAACTGGAGTCCCAAGTCGTGTCTTAGGGATCTGTAGGAGTATTTCCAGGTTTGGTGCTCACCATTCCAGAGAAGTTGGGGCTGTGCCTGGCTGGCCCTGCCCTGGGCAAGCTAGGATCTGCCCCCGCCCTATCCTCCCTCAGCTCTGCTTCCACAAGGCCTGAAGTGGGCAAGAACTTACCTATGAGAGGAGGCCACCTGGATCACCAGAGTCTCCTTTCCTCTGGTTCCTCCGTCTTTGCTCCCATGACAGAATCAGGGACCTTTCTCCCTCTCCCTCAGACACACCAGCCTGCCCCAGACCCCAAGGGCATCAGAGATTTCCTGGCCTTTGATCAGCAGCTACATTAGGAATCAAACTCAGTGGGACAATTCAACATCCTCAATCAAATTTGGTTCTCCTCCAAGCATTGCTGGCAACCCCTAGGGGAGTGCCATGTGAGTTCACAGGTTGGCATTACCTCCATATCCTCCGTTCAGTGTTCCCCACTTCCTCTACCCCGCATCCCCACCCTCATCCACAAAGCCATGTAACAATAACACCGGACCAGGTGCCAGGTAGTATCCTACTCACTAACTCACTCAACTTTTGGTAATCTTTATGAGATAGATGTGGTGATCCCCATTTCAGATTTAGGGAAACTGAGGCACAGAGAAATGAACTGCAATCCTCCAACATCACACAGGTCACAAGTGGCAGGGCCAGGATCTGAGCCCTGGCAGCCTGGCCCAAGAAACCCTGTTGCTACTCTGTGCTCCACACAGCACTTGTGACTTTGCCCCCGGACAAAGAGACCTCTGGGGCCTGGGACAAGGGCACCTTTCCTGTGCTTCCAATGCTGCTTGTCTGAGAGGGCCAGGCTGGAGAACATTCTGTGCTGTGACCTCCAAAGCATGGGATCTTGTGGCCCTGAATGTGGGATTTTGTGGGCGTCTCTGAACCCTCTCTGCTTGCTTTGCTGTCAGGTGCAGAAGCCATGGGGGCCAGGAAACCAGCCCCAGGCCACACATCCCATGCAGACTCGGTGCTGCCCTTGTGACAGCCTCACCCCCTTCAGCCAGATGCTAAAACTGCACAGTGTGGGGCACAGTGAGAAACCCAAATCACCGGCTGTGGCTGGGCATAGGCCACATCCTCGAGGCTCCACTTCTCCCCAAGCAGATACCCTGTGCTTGCTTTTCGATGCTTATCCCATTGTATGGTGTTGTCTTGTGACTTACGGTCATTCCAGCACTCAGCTAACTATTGCAACCCCTCCTTCCTCCCCCTCAAATTTTAAGTAACTGAGAAGCGGTTGAGCCATGCTCTGGAGAAGCCGTCCTCTCTGTGTGGCCTGAGAAAGGGGTCTGCTGTGGACCCCGAGAACCTCCAGCCACAGCAACACCTCTTTGGGCTCAGGATCGGAGCAGCACCACAGAGCAGGGCAGTTCTCCCTCTGCGGTGTCCATGGGGTTTGAGGCACGTCCCGGGTCCACTCTGGCTACGAGGCTGGGCTCAGAGCCAACCCCGGCTTTGTGCTCTTGAAAGAGGAGATGACTGAGCAGCCCGGGAGTTCTGGGGAGCTTGGGTGCCCTCGGTTGTGGGCTCACTGGTGTTAGGAAAACAGAAGGGTGGAAAAGCCTGGTCTTCCCCTGCCAGGTGCGACCCTGGAGGAGTTACTGATTTGTCTAGTTTACTCACCTGCAGCCCAAGGTTGCAGCTAATAGCACTAACGGCAATGAACTCTTGGCTCAGCACTTACCGTGTGCCGGGCGCTCTGCTACCCTCCTGTGGACATTATCTCACTTTCTCCTCACAGTGGCCTCGTGAGGTGGGCACTACTACCATCTCCATTTATGGAGGAAGAATTTAAGAACAGAAAAAAGAAAAGTAACGAGTGCTGGATAACACAGCTAGGTAAGAGGTTGAAGCTAAATTCAAACCGAGGCATCCTGACCTCAGTCACCTCAGAGTTTCATCTATCTGTATTACTAAAGTATTAGGTGAAGTACTCAGCTTATGGTAGGTGCTCAGTCTCTAATCCAGCACAAAGGCATTTGAAAAAAGTTCCACATCTGTCAACACAAATGATCCTCCAGTACCACTGGCAAGTTGGCAGAGCCGAAATCATCTCCAACTTGAAGCTTGGAGCAGTGTATCTTCTGCAGTTAAGAGGAAAGAAACTAACCATTCCTTTCCACTCCATTAACTTAACACTTGTAAAAGAGAGCTATGGCTATGCTCATTTTACAGACCAGGAAACTGAGGCTTAGATAGGTTATGCCAGCTTTCTAAAGTCACATGAAAGGAAGTTGCAAAGCCTGATTCCAGTGTCTCAGCAGTCAGGCACAGGAAAGAGGCTCCAGCTTTTTGTTTTTCTTCTTTCTAGTGCAGAAAGCACCCCATTATCCTAGATTGGGGCTTGAACTTTAACACAAGAAATGGATGACTGTTCACCTATACATGGTAGGCATTCCACAGACAGAAATAAGAAGCATTCACTCCACATATGGATACTGAATTTGTTCAGGAGATGTTTGCTGAGCCCTAACCAAGCCCTGCTCTCAGGGGCTCATATCCTGATGGACTCAACACTGATCGGATTTGCTCGTGACCCCCGTGACCCCCCCTGTGATCAGGAATGGGAGGGTTCTCACTCTCTGCTCCCCTGAGACATCTAGAGCTTAACAACGGTGTCACCAGTTCAGGCAGATGCCTGACTTCTCTCTCCATCTCATTTGCCCTGGCTGTTCAGGCAGTGTCTTCACTGGTCCCTACTCAGGTTTTGTCTACATTTTCCTGGGGACTATTAGTGAAGCGTGTACACCCCACCGAAGGAAGAGGACTAGTAGTACTACCCAAAGAACCAATTTTCTGTCAGAAATGAGGTAAAGATGAAATCCATAATACCTGTCAAACACTTGGAACCCAGTAAGGACTAAAAAAACCTCCACACTCTCTAATGACAACCTTTGTCCCAGCTTCCTGAAAGCCAGGCACCTCTCTAAGGACTTCACACACGGTAACCTCACAATAAATGCCTGTGTCACAACCCATGTTACAGGTGAAAAAACGGAAGCACTCTGATTGCCAGAAACCAAGCAGGAAGTGCTCGAGTGCTGTCATCTAGGGTTTTGAATTCATCTTCCTTGAGGTCATTTCCAGTGATCTCACCACAACTTTTGTAAAAACACCCTCAGCTAAAGTCTACCGTGAAATAATTTCAAATAAGTTACCGACACAGACTGAGGACCGCATATATGAGACCCTGGAGGTGTGTGTTGGCACTCGCTGTATGGTCCCCTTTCCTTCAAAGTAGTAGATCTTGCTTCTGTTTTGCAGAGGAAGACACGAAGTTTAGGAGGTTATATAATGGTCAAAGGTCACGTAGTTGTGCAGCAACTGAGTGAAGATTAGTTTCCTACCAAGGTGTCTGCTACTCCGCCTCTTTCTGATGCTACCGAACAGTGCAGCCATGGACTGGAGCACCGGAGGCCCCGGACACTGGGCGCACGTGTTGTGGGTTCGCCACCATTAGGCAGATGGCATGTCAGAAGGGCTTGTCTTTGATTCTCCCGGGAGCAATGGAGTAGCCTGTCAGTCCCTGTGTCTCTGTCACCCTGTCACACTGTGTAAGCTACTTAGGGAGAAGCCACCTCTTTGCCATGGAGGTACCTCCAGGTCGGCATGGACCCCAGCGAGTGGTGGGAGCTCAGGTGAGCATGGGTGGATGGGTAGGTGGCTGACTGGCTGGACTGGATGCCAGGCTGAATGGGTCACCAGCCTGCTGGCCAGGTGAACAGCTGAACTGACGGGAAGATGAAGTGGAAAAAGGAACAGGGTTAGGAGGCGAGGACAGGAGATGACGGTGGAAGAGCGGCCGGCTGGCTGAGCGACTCTCCCTGGAGACAAGAAAATCCTCACGGTGTGCGTTTCTCTGCTCCGGAGGTCTGTTGACGAGAGAGTGAAAATGGTGATGAAGGAGAAGCAGGAGAGGCTGGTGACGTGCAGCCCTGGAGGGAACAGCGGCAGGAGGGCTCCCTGGGGGCAGGGCAGGCTATGGGCACAAGGAGGGTGCACAAGGCAGGCGCTGAGGAGCCTGGGAGGAACCAGGGAACCATTCGCAGGGCTTGGCTGGGAGGGGCTGACCTCAGCAAAGGCACTTCCTTCCCTCCCGTGGCTCTGGGACGGCCAGCAGGATAAGCATTTTCTAGCAAGCGCCCTGAGAGTCCTTGTATGCTGAGGCTTGGTACTTTGCTCGGTGCTTTATAGATGCAGAAAGATAAAACTGGTAACTGACGTCAAGATGTCTGGGTTTGAATTTAGTTTGGGGTTCTCCTGCGTTGTCTTTGCTGGTCCTCCAGACTCTAAAAGAGGAAACTGGGGATACTCAGAACATCTTAACAGTCCCACCACCCACACCATCATGATTACAGTATTATTACTTTATCTCTCTTTACCTTTGAAACAAACCTGGGAAGTGGGGGCTACTGGCTCCATATCACGTTTGAGAACATGGAAGTCAGGGCACCGAGGTGAGACTTCAGTCCAGGGCTAGCAGCCCTTGGTCACCCCATACCCGCCCCACCTGGGCTGGCTGTGCCTTATGGTGCCCTGGTCCAGGCCTAGTCATGTGACATCATGTTGGGGACTCGGAGCCGCTATTCCGGTCTGTGACACTGAACTTTATTTGTTCCTGTGCTCAGGCACTTAGGAAATTATTGTGCCTTCCTGGGAATTTATGAGTGAAGTAAACACTGAAATGTTTCTATAAGATTTACTTCAGGGGAACAAAATGTGACCCGCTGGCCTACGTTTGAATCAGCTCCCTGGGAGATGGTTCAGCCCTGCAGGTCTCGGCTGGCTCCAGGGAAGAAAATGTACCCTGGGGAGGCAGGGCCCAGGGCCCAGGGCGGGGCAGTGGCCGAGGGCCCCTCTGGCCCCCAGTCTTTCCTCTTCTTCTTGCTTGAAATGAACAAGCAGGGGCTGGTGTGGCCCAATGCCCCATACACGCAGGTGCTACACGGCTGCCTGATCGGAAGGGCTAACTTACCTTGCTCACCTCTTCCTGCATTAGCTCGAAATGGCCCATCAGACCTGCAACCCAGAGCAAGTTACCCAGAAACCAAATCGCGAAGCTACTAACTCCGTTGCCACAGCGACAGTGGACTCTTAGACCCAGCCCTGACGGAGCTCTTCCTGGGTGCCCAGTCCACGCCACGCACTTTCCACCCAGGGTCACCAGCGTTGGTTAATGGATCCAGTTTGGATCCATACAATGTAAGGATATATTTGGACTAAGAAATTATTCATTATTCATTTAAAGTTCAAATATCATTAGGCAACTTGTATTTTATCTAGAAATCGTGTTTTTGTGTCAACCTATTTAATTCTACTCTATGAGGTAGCTACTTTACAGATGAAGTAGCCAAGGAACAGAGAGGTGAGGTAACTTGTTGAAGGTCACACAGCTTCTAAGAGGAAAGCTGTAACAGGATAGTGCACCTCCTGAGCCCGAAGACCTTGAAGTCCCACAGTTTGCGACTTGCCGAGCAGACTCCATAGTCAGTTGTACACACTGCTGAACAAGCCTTCTTGAAAGCTCAGAGTGGGAGCAGGGTGGGGCTCTGCACTGTCTTCTGGTCTCAGGTAGAATCGGAACCAGCCATGCAAATTCAGTTCTGTAGAAAAGTACAGTTACCACTGTTTGCCACTCTGTGAGATCACTAGAGGAAAAACATTTTCATTTTCTTGCTTGTGTGTTTTGCACACACTGGAGGAGTTAAGAGCCTTTCAGAACTGTCCATCAGGGGTCGGAGGATCTCCCTGTGACTGGTTTGAGCCACCTGGCCGTGAGCAGCTTGGAACCTTGTGTGTCTATGGCTGCAGCCCCATGCAAATGGCCTTCAGCGACCCGGCAGAGAAAACTGCTACCAGAGAGCAGCTCCCTGCAATGCCTCGGAGTCATTTACCTCCTGGGTGCCGATGCTGAGGGCGCTATCTGCTGAAGAAGGTGGCTCCTTCCACTGCCTGCCCTCCCACTGTGCCGGCGAGAAGCGCTGCTGAGGTTCGCCTGCCTCACCTGCCTCCTGACGGAGCACAGAACCTGGCAACGCCAGGCATTCCACGAGTAAGGTCCCAGAAGAAGTGTTCCCGGAACTCAGCCACTTCCTGGAGGCCAGAAAGAATCCTAGCACTGCCAGCGCGGGGCCCGTTCTTGGAGCAGGTCCTTCCGCAGCAAGACTCGTACGGTCGTGAGTCGATCATAAAAACAGAGGTTAAACCGGGCGTGGTGGCTCACACCTGTAATCCCAGCACTCAAGAGGCAGAGGCAGGAGGATTGCTGAGTTCAAGGCTTGCCTGGGCTACATAGTGAGCTCAGGACCAGCCTGGACTACAAAGCGAGACCCTGTCTCAAAAAAACAAAAACAAAAACAAAAAACAGAGGTTAGGACAGTCTGCAGGGTCAGCAAGTGGATGGGGAGAGAAGTGGAAGAAGGGAAGAAGAAGAAGAGAAGTGGATGAGGAAAAAGAGGGAAGAGAGACGAGTGGATGGATTGATACATGAATACAGCAGGAAGAGAAGGATGGGTGGACGGGTGGGCGGGCGGTGGAGGACAGAAAGAGAAGCAGGGAAGATCTGAAAGGCAAGGGTTCACAAGGGAAGAGTCCCAAGTGTGAGAAAAGTGCAGGGAGTTTTCAAAGGGGAGGAAAAGTAAGGGCAGAGGTTAAGATTTGTTGCCTTTTCACGTGCTTTGAGAGGCGCAAGAGCAGAATGAAGGCCCTTTCTGGTGGGTTTGACCCGTGGGATCGTTCTCTAAAACAGTCCTCCTCAGAGCCCAGACCACGTGGATCACAGCTCCACTGCGGACCTCCTGTCCAGCAGCTTAACTTCAGAGCCAGACCATAGATGAGTGGAAGGAGCAAGTGCTTCTCTTTGCTATGGATATTTATGTTTATTACATTGCTCCCCTATTTTTATGATCTCATGTTTTTATGTCTTATATTCTACTGTTGGTTGTTTAGGTTGCTGTGAGAAGTAGGAAGTATATTAGTAACGAAAACAAACTATTCTTTTTGCTTAGAAGACGGGTATGTTAAATTCTTGGAAATGGCTATACACTCCCACCACCACCACCACTGTCACATTTTGAAAGGGGGCGTGAAGAAGTTAATTCACGGTTGGTCCATTTCAGCCACTACATAAATGCAACTCGTTTACATCCGTGCCCACTGGGAATTATCCAGGTCCCACTTCAGGAAGGACAGAAATCACAGGATGTAGAGTATGTTCACTGTGAATGAGCTTTAAAACTACCCTTTTCATGTTGGCTATATCCAGAGCATTTCTTTCTTCTCTGAGTCCTCTAGTGAACAAGAAAAGAAACGCAGATTGGCTACAACATTTTCATGTATGCTACGTCCTGTGATTTCCCCCATCTCCGGGTAGAATCCACCTCATACCATGAGCACAACTGGAGTCCGCTTGACGCTCCTGTGGCACCAAGATGACAAGACTGGGGAGCATTTAAGCACATGCCAGCTGCGCTGCAGAAAACCAGGCCAGGGTAAGAGTCACTTGATACAGAACTGTGACTCAGATGCCTTCTGGGCCTGGTGCCCTCAAGGATTAAAACAGGCGATCTAGGATCAATTAAACCCAGGGCCACTCTGCAGAAATGTGGACCCAAGACTGCTTGACGTTTAGTTTCAAGAAAAGTGGTGCATCTAGACCTTCATGCAAATCCTTCCAGTTATGAAATGCTGATTAATGCTAATTAAATGCTAATTAAAAATTTACAAAAACTGTGCCTAGGGAGAAGGCCAACAGGCCTGTAGTTGGCGCCCTTGAGCTCAGAGGCAGTTCTTCAGAGCATGAGTATTCCATAATTGACCTTGGAAAGACCACCCCCACCAGACCCTTTGTAATGAGGTGCGGGGAAGACGATGAGAAAACTTCAGCCCTTCCTGCTCACCAAAGTCCGCACAGCAGACCCCAGTCTTTCCTCTCCTCTGACTCGTTCTGTTGACAGCACCCTCGACCCAGCCACCACCTCGTCCTTCAGCCGCCATGTTCATGCACTGCTTCCCCTCGTCGACCCTGGTCTCTTCCCGCATGGCCTCAGCCCCTACCTACACGGTGACTCCAAATCCTCCTGCTTCCCTGATGGTCCTGGGGAGTCCCTCAGCCTCCCTGCTGCTCAGCAGCCTCGGGCACGGGGTGGGGGGGGCAGTGAAATCATTATTTGTTTTCTGCTTTTTTAAAGGTCTTGTGTAGTGAGCATTCGTAGGAAGCCAGGTGACATCCATTCTTTCGTTCTACTGATGCAGTCTTCTGACACAGAGCAAGCCTTTGACCACTTTCCTATCTGGGGGAACTGAAGGATAATGTGACACAAGGACCAAGCAGCCATCAAACTGCGAGTGTTCCGAGAATGAGTTGTTGCCTATAGGTAGAATCCCTGGGCACTGCTTGACAGAAGGTGGCGGTGGTATGTGCTCCCAGAGGGACCAGAGCCCTGAAGGCGTGAAGGCAGGTTGGGCAGTTTGGCTGCAGCGCCAGCATTGATACCCGTGGGAGAGAATGGATGTCGTGATAACTTGGTCTCTTCCATTATCTCAGCCAGTGTGAATCATAAGGATTCGTGGATGGAAATCCTGTCAGTATTTCTGTGCTTATGGTTTGGACAACCTAACCTTCAGGGTTCTCTGTGTCCAGGCCCTCAAGACTCAACTCAGTAGCAATCAAATCCTTCAAAAGCCAACTCACCCTCTTATAATACTTTCATTTCCCTTCACATTCCATGTAATCCCTGCTTGTATTACCTAATCCCGTTATGCCTTTTGATACAGATATTTCTTTTTTGCTCTAAACCTCTCTCTACTATCTTTGTCATGCAAACTCCTATTCATCCCTGACCAGTAGCTTAAAAATGCTTCCCCCAAAAGACCCTTCTCCAGTTTTGCTCACTAGAGAGTTTTCTTTTCTTTCTTCTGAGCTTACACAAAATGAGGTCCACTCTCTGTCATTCTGCGTTGGTCATAGCACGTGGTTTTTCTGTAACCCTTGCTGACCATGAGTCCTTCAGGATCTTCTCTTTATATCCCAGCACATGGTAGCAACTAAGAGGTTTTTGTTGAATGAAAACAAGCAATATGACAATAAAATAGCCATTTATTGAAAGTATCAATCAAGAGCTAGGTACTTTATGGACATTATGATGATCATGATGATGATCATGATGATGATTTATTTTTTTTTTTTGAGACAGGGTTTCACTTTCTAGTTCAGGCTGGCTCTGAGCTCACTATGTAGCCAAGGCAAGCCTTGAACTCAGCAATCCTCCTGTCTCTGCCTCCCGAGTGCTGGGATGACAGGCGTGAGCCACCACACCTGGCACTGTGGTATGTGGTATTGATTGCTGGTGGGCGTGAGTCTCCACGCCCAGCATTGTATGTGGTTACCAGGGATTGAACTCAGGACCCTGCACTTGCGAGGCAGGTGCCAGAACCACTGAGCTAACTCTCTGGCCCATGATGATGATGATTTTGAGACAGGGTCTCGCTTTGTAGTTCAGGTTGGCTCTGAGCTCACTATGTAGCCCAGGCAAGCCTCGAACTCAGCAATCCTCCTGCCTCTGCCTCCCGAGTGCTGGGATTACAGGTGTGAGCCACCATGCCCAGCACTGTGGTGTGTGGTACTGACTGTTGGTGGGCATGAGTCACCATGCCCAGTATTGTATGTGGTTATCAGAGATTGAACTCAGGATCTTACACTTGCTAGGCAAGGCACTGGAACCACTGAGCTAAATCTTCCACCCTATGGACATTAGTTTACTCTCACTACCAACCTTGTGAATTAGATTTTATGACCATAGGACCACTAACTTGCCCAGGTATTCACAGCTCACAGGTGATGGGCAGGAATATGAGCCTGGTTTGTCTCTCTTCCAATAGATAGTGCTGTTTTCTGCTCCTCCTGCCAGGAAAGTCTCTGCAGGAAACTTTCATTTCCTATGCTTGGAGATTCTAAACACCTCTCCTCCAACCACTTCAGTTCCCTGCACTCATGAGGTCCTGGAAAAGAACACAGAGCCCAAGTAAGGACTCCCAGGGATCTGGTTTTGAGCTTCCAAAGAAAACCATCTTTCTGCAAAGGAGACAACGCTGTGCTCCCCCCTCAGATCTCTGGCTCTTAACACCTTATACTTGAGGGAGCGGAGGGATAACACAAATGAAAATGAGAAGATCTGGCTTTTCTATAGCTGCGGGAATTAAGGAGTTCAGACCGCATTATCCGGGACCCACTTAGTAAATGAGAAAGTATAATGTGAAAAGGAAACAGGGATTCCTATGCACTGAGGTCTCAGGAAGGTGCCTAATCTGGGTGCTTGGGCGGCTGCAGGGGAGTCGCTGTGGCTAGGAACACTCCATTCCCAGGAGCTCCAGCAGGCCCAGGAAAGTGATGATGGGGTCACCTGGCACCCACTCTTTCTGTAGTGCAGGAGGCGGGCCCAGCAGTGAGGGGGTGGTGGTGGCGAGGTTGGAGCATCAGGAGACAGGCCTGCAACCCTGGCAGGCAGAGCGTGTGCACAAGGGCCCTGGCAGCAACGCCAGCCAGGGGACAGGGAGGAGGAGAGGGAAGGAGGACAGCATCATCTTAAGTATCTTAAGAAGATGAAGAGACATGAGAGAGAAGGCCCAGAATCTCCCAGACAAAGTGGGGACATTCTTGAGAAGAAAATATTGCAATAGCAGGTAGCAAAAGGACCAGAGATATAAAGGTATGTTAATGTAGCCTGATGTTTTCCTCTGGTTACTCCCGACGGGTCTGAGAGGACACAGGCTTCGGTGCATCTTTATGGACCTGACTGTAGTATGCGTCCTGCTTTGATTTCACTCATTCATCTATTCCTTCAGTGCGTATCTATTATAACCCTGACGTGGTTTTACACTTCGCACAACCAGCAGCAGCATGAGTATATGAATGCACTGATCTAGAGTGTGAGAATTTTCTGTTATTTACTTAGTATTTGGGGAATATTACCTCAAAACGGCAAGGACTGGCCAATAAGTTTCTTCTAGTTTCATACATATGCATGTGTACAGATAAACATTCCTACAAAGTAATAAAAACTAATCTGCCGTCCATTACTCACTGTGCAAATCACCTTTACCAAAGCGTCAGAACTGCTCAAAGGCAAGACTGTCACCGACTACCGGGAACACAGGGGTGCTGCCACCTTTGCTTCTGACTTTCATTGTTTTTCTCCAAACTGTCCATAGTCTGAGGGCTCTGAGCCTTTCTTTCCCTGTGTTGCTGGCAAGACTAAGAAGGGGGGCATGTGGTGCCTCAGTCTTACTGCGCATTGGTCTGTGCCCTGCTGGGGCGAATGTCTGCTATGGAATGAGGGAGACAGGGCCTGTCTTTTCCTTTCTTATTAACCCAATAAACCATACTCAGGCATTACTTACAACAACCAAGAAATGGAAACAACCTAAATGTCTGTTGGTGGATGTATAAAGAAACCATGAAAAATGTACATATGCACACGCCCCATGGAATATTATTTAACCTTTTAAAGGATGAAATCCTGCCCTATGCAACCACACAGATGGACCTAGAGGACACTATGCTATGTGAAATAAGCCACACGCACAAAAGATAAATAGTACATGATCTCATACATAGAATCTGAAAGGGTTGAATTTGCAGAAACAGAGGTTCAAATGGCGGTTCCCAGAGGTCTGGGGTTGAAGGAAATAGGGAGAAGTGGGTCACTGAGTACGAACCTTCAGCTACAGAGGGGTAGGTTCTGGAGATCTCATGTACAGTAGGCTGAGTACAGTTCACTCTAAAAGTCTTCCACGCCTGAAAATCATCAATGTTCTTATCACACACAGTTAACTGAGGTGGTATATGTGACCCTCCAGAGTCATGTTCAAATGCCTGTGTACAACTTGAATATGTACACTGCGAAGTTGTAACCCAATAAAGGTAAAACCAGCAAACATATTGTGTTAGCCGCATCTCCCTAAGCCCAGCTGCCTCTCCGTTCTAAACCCCCAGGACCCTCCCTCGGCAGCAATATTCCACAGCCCACCCACGATCATCCTGACTGGGGATGCCGGTGCACCGGGACAGGCCGACGGGTCCCTGGCCAACAGGTAGGCAGCCCAGGGGCCCAATTCTTGTGCTATGATGGGCAGTTTTTCCTAAAATATGGGGCTTGGAAAGTTAAGATTTTTTTAAATGATTTTTTTTTCTTCTTTCTTGTACCACTCTAGGGATGAAATATTCTCAGCCATTTTTCAAAATGGGAGAGAGAGGTTAAGGTTTTTCCAAAATGATTTTTCTCCTCCTGAACGTGGCTCTTAGAGCTCTGTGAGCTTTTAAGAAAGCACAAACCATCACAGAGGATTTGGTCACGATGACCAGCCAAGTATTTGCAGACAAAACTAAAAGGTGTTAGTCTTTGGCTGCAGAATCCTGTCCTTGGCCAAAGTGGGTCTCGTATGGAAAACAGTGTCCCGCAAGGCAACGTCGACCATGGATTCACTGACCACTTCTGTGCACACCGGCCTGTGCATTGTCTCACTAGAATTAGATGGCCTAAGCACAGTTTTCAAAAAGCTAAAGTGATAATTCTCTTACAGTGAGCACATGTCAAAGATTTAGCTTCACTCGTTAAAAAGGGAAGCAACAGGCGAACAAAGAGGGTATGAGAACGGGATATATATGTAATCAGTGGGGAGCAAACGGGAGCGGGAATGAAGTCAATAAGTTAGATAAAAAAATAACTTTGTGTTCTGCGGGGCAACAACACTGTATTTCTAGCTGTCCTCATTTTGTGAGATTTCCACCAATCAGGCATGAGCCTAGAGTCCAGGCCTAAAAACACTAAATGCTATCATCACTCAAAATTGCATTTTCTTAGAGCTGTGGTTGACAGATGTGAGGGTGAGCAGAACCCACTGGAGTCTTACTAGATCACAGTCCCTGGGCCCACGCCCCAGACTCCCGGTCCAGGATATCTGGGTGGGGCCCGAGAACCTGGATCCCTGACAAGTTCCTGGCACGAAAGCCAGAGGACCCCTGGACATACTCCCAAGACAGTACTGTAGGACGACCAGAAAGGAGATACTGGCTTCATGTGGTGTCCTGATGAGATGACTCTGTTCTGCTTTCAGAGCTCACAGTCCCCACAGGAGGCTTTCTCACCGACACCTGAAGGTCTCCACCGCGTCCCTGACGTCTGTGGGTAAGTGCGGGGCCTAGAGGAAGGTGTGGTTAGGCAGGCCGACTGATGTCCGGCAGCTAGACCGGACGGCTCCTTGCCCTCGGTGATTGAGTCCGGAAGTACAGCTCCTAATTTCAATTTCTTCCAGAGAAAGGCCAAGACAGGGACATAAAGAAGCGAGGAAGTCAAAGGCAGGACATCCCGGGAAGCCTGTTTCTGGGGCTCCGAGGGCAGAGTCCTTCTGCCCTGCCAGATAGAGTGAGCACACACAGGCTGCCCCTCTCCAAGGGTCCTGCCACCTCTTGTTCCCCGATGGTCTCGCAGTCTTCACTGGTCACGGGGTGTTGCTGTGACACCGACTTGGTCCCTGCCTTCACATCGATCATGGTCTATGAGGCGACTGAGAAGTGAATGGGTGTGCAAGGGCCCTCTTTCCCAGAAGAGCTAAGGGAAACCAGGGCGAGGAGGGGCCTCATTCTTTCTGGAATGAGGGATGTTGGATAGGGAATGGGATTAGAGTTGGACAGATGGATAAGAGGGAGGCAGGCGTGGCAGGAGGGGGGGGGGAGATGTGGCAGAGAGTGGGAGCCACACAGAGCCACACACGGAGTGCTCTGCTGTGTGCACGAGCCGAGACTCTTTTGAATGACAGAATCCAGGTCACACTAGCTGACCCCAGATACGAACAGGAGAATGTGTCCCGGTGGGACTGGCCCCAGGTACAGTGCTCAGCTCGGGTTGTTGGTGGTTGCCCTACTCTATCCCTCCAGACTCCTGTTTTGTGTGCTAGTTTCCTCCTTGTCCAGGACTTCTGTTCCTCGTAACAAACGGCTCCTAACACCGTCAAGCTTTTGCCCTATTACTGGAAAGAAAGATTTTGTTCCCGATGTGGCCTCGCGTGGCTGCCCCCAAGCCAACCCCCGATGCACAGGGACTGAATTCACTGACTGGCCAGGGCCGGTACATATTCCACCTGTGGCACTTGGGTGGGGTAGTGATTGAGGGTGGTTAGCTCCTTCCCGACTGATGAAACGGGCAGCAAGGGGTGGGTTTCACCCGAGGAAAAGAAGTGGGAGTGGGCGGGGATGCGACACGGATGAAAGCTGGAGGAGGGTCCCGCAGAGGGGCTGGTGTCGAGGGGCCCCGCAGGGAATCTGGGGCTCAGCCTGCACAATTGGTTGAGCCCAGTGTAGAGCTGGGATGGCACCCTGAGGACCGTGAGGCGTCCATGAGGTGAGGCAAGAGAACGGCTTGCCACTCTCTTAGGGAGAAGCCCACAGGATTGCTTCTGTGGCCAGGATGTTTGGCTTCTGTCCTTCGCAAGTCTTCAGCTTACTGACGTGTTTGTTAGAGGAAGGGAGAACGGAAGGAAGATGCACTAGATGGAGCAGAAAGCATAGAAATGGGGCTTCTGAGTGGCCTGACTCCAAAGCAAAGCTTAGAGCAGTTCTGGGGCCCCAAGGTGGCTTCGTGCGTCCCTGTGCAACCCCACGGACCCAGCCCCACTGAGGTTCCACTGGCCTGGGCAGCGCTGGCCAGCAGCCCCAGGCCAAGGTGTGGGATGGCAGAGGCTGTCGTCCTGAGCTCACCCACCCCCTGCAGACCCTGCAGGGCACGTCATCGACCTGGTGAATGACCAGCTGCCTGACATCAGCATCTCGGAGGAGGACAAGAAGAAAAACCTGGCCCTGTTGGAAGAAGCCAAGTCGGTGAGTGAGCGATTCCTGACCCGGCGTGGGAGGAAGTCCAGGAGCAGTCCTGCAGACTCCCCACCAGGTAGGGTGGGCTCGGAGGTCCAGGGTGGGTGGAGGGAAGGCCCAGGCCCTCGCTGCAGTGGGAGCCTTGCTTTCCAGAGGGTGGTTTTTGTTTTTTGGGTTTTTTTGTACTCGAGGTTGACCTCAGGGCTGCTACAGCCTCTCTTCCTCCTTAGGAACAGTGAGGTCTGAGGACTTAATAGCAAAGGGGGCATTTGAGATCAGGACTATCCTGGGACATATAAGAGGTGTAGTAGCTATTGCCAAAGTTTCAGGGTTAAAGCCCCAGCTCTGCGGATCTCAAAAGACCAGGCTTGGCCTCCTGTCCCGTGACCCCAGTCAAGGAGACAAGAAGCGAAGCAGGAAAGGGGCTCTTTTTGCCTTTTTGATACCCGGGCTCAAATTCAGGACCTCGTGCTTGCCTGCTGAGCACAGCACCAAGAACCTGAATCCCCAGCTCTAGGAAAAGGGCTTTAATTAGCACAGCCACTTTGAGAACACAGACAAAGAGGGTCGAGATCTTCCCGGGGCTGATGGAAACGGAGTTTTAGAGAAAAGGGGAACAAAGGCAAAGATGAGGGGTTTGCATTGCTGGCAGAGTAGGTAACACTGATCTGGTTGACTGGTGCCTGAGGGCTGGTTCTCGAAGACCCAGGAGGGCCGGCAGTTTAGTTCCCATCAGAACCACTTGCTCTCACTTATGAGCCTGACCTTGATTCCTGACATGAAGGGATCATTGGCCTCTGAGGTGAGGCCAATGGGTAGATCATGGGTAGATTATGAGGCTCAGTTTTTCCTGGAGTCCAAAATGCCTAAGGGTTTTAGACAATGACTGGAGACTTATAAGCACTGCTCTAGGAGTTCTGGAACTGGCATAAAACCTGGCAAGTGGTAGTTCCTGCAAAACTTGAGAATAACTTTAGCTGCCCATAAGTCGGTGTCCTTGGTTTAAAGGAGAATGAGATATGCTAGATAAATTTAGGTCTCGTAAACTTAGCATTGCTCAACTCCTTAGGCACTTAACTTCCACGCAGAGCCGAGCAGGAGTCTGACCCAAAGTTTTAAGTTAATGAGTGAAACAGAAATGAAGGCAGAGATGCTACACTCACTCCCGCCTTCAGTTACCCATCAGGCATTTTCAGGCCAAGCCGCAAGGCCCCTGTTACGCAGCCTTTGCTGCTTCACCTGCCAAGCAACGCCAAGTCCTCAGTTTCTGAAAAGTGTTGAAGAGTGTAACACTCTCCGGTCATGACTCCAAAGGCAGCCTCTGTCAGGCAAGGAGAGAGGGTTGAGTATAAAAGAAGCCTGTGTGACAGTCCAGAATAGGCCCAACAAGGCACATCCAGTCCCAGGGTCAGGAAGTACCTAAAAGGCTGTTTCCAGGAGACTGAAGTCTCATCCCCTCATGAATGCCAGCCAGTCTGTCGTGTCTCCGCAGCTGTCCCCCAGAGCCTCAGCCCCGGAGCCTCTCCTGTGGCCTCTAGGAGCAGCTTGCTGACAGTCCCCACCCCGCCAGGTGAGGCCAGTCGCCCCAGTGCTTCCTATCCTGGCCTCCCTGCGGGCGGCTCAGCCAGTCACCTGCCCTCATCTGCAGCCTTCTCACCCAGCCGTCCTGCTGTGTCCTTCCCCAGGGTCTCCCAGCCAGCCCTGGCAGGGGCTTCCCACAGAAGGCAGATACACTGCTGATGTGGGGGCCAGGTGTGCCTGGAGAGGCAGGCTGCTGAGGACCTGGGTAAGGTCCTGGGAAGGGGGCTGTGATGAGCTTTTTGCCCATGGAGGGCTCAGAGAGAACTCACAACAGCACATTAACGAAGGCCTCTTATCTGAGCCACTCTCTGCATTTTGATGTCTTCTTTCGCACAACTACAGCCTCGGGCCAGCAAGAGAAAGGGGCTCAGTGCTGTGGGGCAACCTCAAGTCAGGCAGCCTGGGTTCCCGTCTCAGCACTGCCACTTCCTGCCTATGACCTCGAGGTCCCTGGTCCTCAATTTCCTCACAAAGTTGCTGTGGGATCAGCAAGGGTGGTTGGGAGGCACTCAACAAACAGTGGCATTTCTGCCTCCCGGGCCTGAGGCTGCTCAGAAGGATGTTCTAGGGACCGAATTATGGGGACTGCTGAGGGTTCGAGGTGCTGGGCCCCACTCACCAGTGTCGGGACTGTTCCAGGTTTGGATGTGCTCACTGGCCCACAGTCCCCTCTGCCAGGATCGCCACCACAGGTAACTGGCAGCACTGTTTCTGTGCCAGCAGTCTCTGCCCTGCCCCCAACACCTGGGAGGCCCTCCAGGACCCCTGAGGGTGCTGGGTGGGAGGCACTGACCTGGGCTAGGCCTCCCGGAGGGCCTCGAAAGAGGAAGACAGGCCTCTCTTTATAGCCGGCTCACCTGTGTTTACTTCCTCCGGCAGAAGGGGGATGAAGCGGACGTCTGCCCACCTCACCTTGGCGAGCCTGTGAGTTGGAAGTTTGCTCCATCTGGGTGATTTGAGGCTGGGGGATACTGTCTCACAGAGGCCTGGCCTGGATCCGGGCCACCTGTGTGTGAGCATGTGTGACTGGAAGGCCTGCACTGGGGAAACCAGCGGATCCCTCTGCCCTACTCTGACTGAGTGAGACAGCGTGGGAAGCAGGACCAGGGGGTGCGACCTCCACAGAAGCCTTGCCCATCCCCTCACACCCCGTCAGGCTTTTAGCAGGCCAGAGATGGGGACCACTGGGCCACCTCTCTTGCCACCTCCAGTGGTATGCAGGAAACCTCCAGCCCCAGCCAACATCCCTTTGGGGGCATCTGGAGGAGACTTATCTTTACTGATGAGCAAGAGAAGTGTCCCAGCCTCCTCAGAGCAAGGTGCCCAAGCATTCTAAGCAGCATGGAGGGCAGCCAGGACAGAAGAACATGACACCTACACATGCCAGCACCCAGGGCCCCAGACACAGACCCACGGGCGCCTCGTGATGCAGGCTTCCCTTGGGGAGTAAGAGTACTGAGCGTGGGGTCCTCCAAGCAGTGACAAATCACCTCTGCAGGAAGTGCCTCATCCAGCGATCCCATCCTCTCTTGGATCATGGAAGTCTGGAAAGCAGTGGAACAATGAAATCTTTTCCCAGAAAACAAACAAACAAACAAACAAAAAAAACAGCTTTCAAAAGCTATAGATTCTTTCCCGGAAAAATAGCCCCCTAAAGCCACAAACCAACGTGCAGGTTTACATGCAGCTTTGGAGGAGTCCCAACCCTGGTGGGAAAGGCGCATCCCGGAGAGCCGAGAGCCCTGCCAGGCGGAGCCAGAGCAGGGTCTAGGGCAGCTGAGGCACACAGCGCTGCCCTGTGTCACGCTGCTCCAGCTCTTGCTCGTGGGTGGCCCTGGTCTGACTTTCAATCGCAGGGCCTCTTGTTCTTTCTGGTTTTTAGACTTTGGTCTTGCTCGTGGGTCCTTCTTGCAGGCTTAGTCTTGACAAGGAGCTGTCCCTGCCCACCCAGCCCACCTCTCCCCCACCATGTACATGTACTCACATGGGCTGCCTGGCAGGGGGGTGTCTCCTCCTGAGCCTGTTTTCAGGGTGCCAAATCCAACTTATCTCTTTCAGAATGTCCCCAAAGGGCTAGCTGACCGGAAGCAGAATGACCAAAGGAAAGTGTCTCAGGGCAGGCTGGCTCTTCGCCCTCCCCCTGTTGATGCATCTAAAGAGCTTGCCATAGAACAGAAGGAAAACTTCGATCCCCTCCAGCACCCCGAGACCATACCCAAGGGCCAGTTTTCTGGCACAAACAGCATTGGGAAAATGGCCCTGAACAGCCCCCCACCTGCCCCTGCTGAGAGCGAGCTGGGGAGGCAGCTCCCGAAGATGGCCAAGGAAGGCAGCTCTCCGCTGAGAAACCCAGCCCAGGGCGCGGGCGGAGTGGCCCCACCGAGCCCTCAGGGAAAAGGCTCCACTGGAGACTCCCCAGCATCCAAGGTTGGCCCCAAAGGGGAACTGCGGCCCCCTGCGTCCCGGCCACCCCTGATGCGGGGCGTCTCCTGGGACAGTGCTCCCGAAGAGCCTGGTTCCCGGTTGCAGAAAGTGCTCGCTAAGCTGCCAGTGGCAGAGGAGGACAAGCGCTTCCCAGGCAGAGGCAGTGGCAAACTGGCCAAGGTGCCAGGGCTCAAAGACTTCCAGATACAAGTGCAGCCTGTGCGGATGCAGAAACTGACCAAGCTCCGTGAGGTGAGCTCCCGGGGGCTCGCTGGGAAGGGTGTGCCTGCCAGGTCCCCACTGGGTTGAAGATTTGGGGCTGAGGCTGGGCCCGTTTCAGGGGAAGATGAGTGTGGGGGGGAGGGGCACACGGGCCCTCAGTTCCGGGCTGTTTTACACCTCCAGTCAGAGCCTGTTGTTGCTCACAAACAGACCCTGAGGGAGCGCCTGGTCATGCCTCGAGCAGACCCGGGCCATTCTTCCTGTGCCTGTTAATCAAGGGCCTCGGGTCCATGTACAGCTATGACAATGTCAGCAGGGGTCTGGCCCCTCCATGGTGAAATTCTCGTGATGCCCATGTGTCTGCAGCTTCCCTTGGCCATGGGACTAGGCCCTCGTGGGGCTGCCATGCTACGCAACCCATGAGTGGGGACCCCAGAGATGCACGGGAACGGGACCAGAATATAAGGGAAAGGAGAATAAACAAGACAAAGAAACCTCACCTGGGTCTTCTCTTCCCTAAAAGTCTAATCCAAGCCAAGGCAACGGGGTTCTGTGGGGTGAGGCCTGGGGCTGGGCAAGGCGCCCCTGTGGGTAAGAAGGGCACTGAAGAGTCTGACTTGTGCTCCAGCACCAGTGCAGTTTGTGCCACCAGAGACACGGCCCAATGTTGGCCACTGTCCTGCTGAGAAATCTCCCCATGATTGGAGGCTCAGGGGACCTGAGGCCTGGCTGCTGATGTGAACCCCTTACACAGAAAGCCCTGCCTAGCCAGAAAGACCTAAATTAACTAGCAAGTCAGATCACAGTCGGAGGGAGCTGCACAGGGAGGCTCCAGTCCTATAGCTGGGGGGAGGAGAGGCTAAAGGGTCCAGACAGCCAGGGATTGCCTTCATGGGGCCCAGGTCTAGGCAACAACATCCTTGCAGATTTCTTTCACTCAGCATGGGAAGTTCCAGAGAACATGGAGGCCCCATGTCACTACCCTCTGCCCACTGCCCTGGCAGCTGAGCTCCCAGCCAGCACCCCATCTCAATGTGCCAAGAGCTGATGTGCTGTGGGCTGCTGGCTGCCAGGGATACAGGGCAAGAGCCTGGCTGGGACCCCCACTTGAATCACAGGCACCCCCTGCTGGCCCCTTCCTATCCTTCTGTATCCCGTGGCCTTTGCTACCGAGGAGGTTGAACATCCATGGACAGCACAGGCCCTGAAGGGTGAGGAGCTTCCCCACACATTCCGCTTGACGGTCCCCGGCCTGGTGCTACCCAGCCAGAGGCAGGCTTGGGCCTGCCTGCACCACAGCCTGCAGCCCGCATCCCCCTCTCCCGCTCTGACTGCTGACTGCCCAGGGCAGCAGTTCTCAGGCTTCCTCTGTCTGGAAGTGCCAAAGTGGCCAGCAAGGAACTGAGAGGTAGGGGAAGTCGCAACTCCTGGAAGCGGGTCCTCCCTGCCCGGAACAGCAGGGCAGGAAGCTTCAGCCAGCCACGAGATAGATCGCCAAAAACTGTTTCCAGGAACAGCCACACATACACCTCAGGGACCTGGCTGTCCTCAGAGTTATTTGTTCTCCAGCTCTCTGTGGCGGAGCAGTTCATTTTCCCCGAGGACCATGGATTTCTTTAAAAAGCAGACTGCGACCCAAGGAATGTAACACCAATGGTGGACGCTGTGACAGGCTGGGAAAGGACCTAGCCAGTCCTCCCAAATGTCAGCTATCTCATCTACCCACCTTTGCACCTGCCCTCCCACCTAACGTTGAGTGGTCACAGCACAAGGGGAAACTGAGGAAAGAGCCCAGCCTGAAGGGTTCCTTCTGTTTCTCTTTTGCACAAAGGAGCACATCCTGATGAGAAACCAGAACCTGCTGGGCCTGAAGCTTCCTGAGCTCAGTGAAGCGGGGGAGCAGGAGAAAGGTAAGTGGTGGGAGGTGTTCCTCAGGCCGGGGCTGGCTCATCTGCCCAAGGTGATGGAGCGCAGACACCCGAGCCCGGACTTCCTGTGGGCAAGCCGGGTCCATCTCAGGCGTGGCAGGGGCTGGACACGGAGCAGCCTCATACAATGCTCATGGATGAAGGAGTAACGGCTTGTTGTGTTTCCTGGGGAGGCAGAGCACTCTCAGCCCATCTGCTCCCTGCCGGCCCCCACCCCAGGACTTATTTGCAACCACGGCCCCGGAAGGTGCCCCAGGCTTGAACTTTCGGCACTGCCGTTCCCCTCACAGCCAGGAAGCCACTCAAACAGACCGGTTCCTTTTTTCTAGCCCCAGAGCCATCTCTTACATCCCAAAGTGCTGTCACCACAAAGTCCTAGCCAGCCACACCCCGCGGGGAGACTCAGAGTCCCTCCCTCTGAGCTTCTCCCTCTCCACTGCCGCCTCTGGTCTGTGAACCAGCCCGGCCCCGCCTGTGGGGAGAGACTGGCCGAGGGACTCAGCGCTCCGAGTGGCCCCCACCCCGTCCGGTGGAAATCCAGGCTCTGCCACTCGTCAGCCATACGGCCTGTGCCAGCTCCCGGACAAATGAAACTCAGCAGTTATAACTCAAAGGTTATCAAGAACGTTAAAGAATCAAATAGCTTCTGTTTGGAAAGCACCTAGCACTGTGCCGAGTACATGGTAGTGCAGTCTGGGTGCCAGCCGTTGTCAGCCCTAGAGTTGCACAGTGCCGGCGCTACGAGATCCTGCACAAGTATCTATTGAATAAATGAATGAAATTGTATGAGGGCTGTTCAGGAAGATAAAACAATCTGCGACTATCTCCACAGAGTCATAAGGTGGACAGAGAGAAGGAGGGTCCTCCCCAGACCTCCTTCCAGCAGCCGCCCACCTCCCACTCGTAAGCCTGTCTCCATGCCCTGTCCCCCTCTTGACCTACCACCCCCCGTCCTCCTGGAGTCATCAGACCTGTACCTTAAAGCAGCGAGTCCCCCTGCCTCTGAAATCCTCCCCATTCCTTCTGTTTTTGCATTTCACTGTCTATATCCTACTTGTATTTTTTCCTGTGATAAATATATGTATTATAAAAGTATTTTAGTCATTTGGAGCATACAGTTCAGCAACATTAAGTATGTTCATGCTGCCATTCAGCCATTACTACCATCTGAACACTGACATCTTCATCTTCAACACTGAAACTCTGAGCCCATTCACTGAACACGAGCTCCCCTCTCCCCACTACCCCCAGCCCCTGGGTCCCCACACCCCACTTTCTAGCTCTAGGGGTTTGACTTCTCTAGGCCACTCATCTAATGAAAGCATCCTACATTTTATCCTGCTCCTCTGAATGTGATCATACTAAATCACCTACAGCATTTTGCAGAGTAGAAATCCTCTCGTGCCGTGGATTTAATCTACTCCCAATGAACACAGGCAGGGATTAGAGTTCTTATCTTAGAACCTGGGAAGATGAATCCCAAACAGCTCCCGACTCCAAGTCTCATGGTTTTGCTGTCCTAGTTTGGAGACACTTCTCAGCTGCCTGACATTTTAGACTAAGTCATCCTTAGAAGGCCAGCATGGAGGGAGGGGTCAGCAGGGCTTTGGGGGTGTTGGGCACCCCCTGGAATGCTGTGCCCTTCTCCCGTGGCATTTGAGGCCTCCAGGAGACCCCACTTTTCACAGAGCAACTTTGAAAATCCTCTATCTCACTCCATGCTGCCCTGCTTCTCATGCTGGCCCTCGGGTAGAAACCTCTGCCTGTCACTGCTGTGTGGAAAAGCCCTGGGGGTCACCGCAGGCTGGAAACCTTGGTGTGCCCCATTCACCGTGACCAAGATGCTTCTGAAGCAAACTTTCTGACTTTTCCCCTAAAAGAACTTTTCCAAAAATGTAGCCATCTTTAAGAGAATTGCTTTTAAAAATTATACTTCTCTTTTGTTTTAAAAATTTGTTTATTAAGAGATTTTAGTCATTAGGAAAAATTTATTTTAACATTTCACTTATAATCCCATACATTCTGAAAAAGCAGAAATTTTTGTGCCAGGCGTGGTGGCTCACGCCTGTAATCCCAGCACTCAGGAGGCAGAGGCAGGAGGATTGCTGAGTTCGAGGCTTGCCTGGGCTACATAGTGAGCTCAGAGCCAGCCTGAACTACAAAGTGAGACCCTATCTCAAAAAAAAAAAAAGCAGCAATTTTTATTCTTTCCAATGTTCACACATGTTTCTTATAAGCTGAATGGATGGCATAGACATAATTTATTTTTCTCCATGCTTTTGTCTTTATTGTGCTATTTCATAACTAATTCCAGGTCTTTCAACTGTCTCCATGTTTGTCATTTAATGGATACGTAGTCTCTTTTCATGGATACATCTATTGTTATGGATTTCAGATGTTTACACTTCTTTTGACTATGATTAACAATCCTACTATAAACAATTTTGTGCTAGGATTTTTTCTTTCTTCCTTTAAGTTACTGCCTTGAGATAAATTCTCAGACTTGAGATTTACTGTGTCAAAGTGTAGGAAGAGTTGCATTTATGAAATGACTTCCAACACGCAATGTTACTTCCAATGTACACATATAATTTTCTTCTAAGCATAATCTGGATTTTGTTTTGGTTTTTGGTCCTAGTTAGCCAAACTACTACAGAACCAGATAACCAACAACAAGAATAATAATTATGACCTATAATTATTACTGTGAAGGATTCCTTTATTTCAGTTAATTCACTAGCAAGTACCAGTTTAATATTTTAAAATATTTTTTTTTACTTTTGTTTTCTTTTTGGGTGAATTAGGTACTCATTTCTTTACCCATGTATTCATCTGGGTCCTAGACTTTTTTTTTAAAGCAATATATGTAAACTATATACATGACAGGGCCAGGGATGTAGCTCAGTAGTACCGCGCCTGCCTGGCAAGTGCAAGGTCTTGAGCTCTATTCCCAATACCAAAGAAAAAAATTATATACATGATATACTTGACAGATACTAATCCTTCATTGGTTGCCTTTTTTTTCAATATTTTTATTCTGTCACTTTTTACTTTTTTTTTTTTTTTGAAACAGGGTCTCGCTTTGTAGTTCAGGCTGGCCCTGACCTCACTATGTAGCCCAGGCAAGCCTCGAACTCAGCAGTCCTCCTGCCTCTGCCTCTTGAGTGCTGGGATTACAAACATAAGCCACCATGCCCAGCACTGTGGTATGTGATACTGATTGCCCAGGTGAGCACGAGTCACCACACCTGGTATTGTTGTGTGTGGTTACTGAGGATCGAAACTGGGACCTTGCACTTGCTAGGCAGGCTCCGGAACCACTGAACTAAATCTCTGGCCCTGTGATTTTTTATTTTTTAATGAGTTATGTATTATCTGGAGGAAATTATAAAATTTTTATGTAATCATTTTGACCTATTATTTTCCTTTAGGAAGTAACTCATTATTATTTCAATCATTATAAAAATAATGCTTAAATCTCTGGCCCCTGAAGTTCTATTCTGGTCAGTATGACACCATTTTGATCACTGCTTTATGATAATATAGTCGACTGTGCAGTAGGGCTAGTTTTCTTTTACTGCTATTTTCAGAATATTTGCTAGTAGTCTAGGAATAGAAATTCAGGGTAAATTAATGACACGAGAACCTGAACAAGAAGTCAAGAGCTTTGAGCTAATGTCCCACCCTAGAAAGCAATTAATGGTTCCTAAAATGTGTTCCTTGATCTCTTGGGTCTTCATGATATTTGAAATTGATTCCATTTGGTACAGAATTTTAACTGTGGATTCATAAGAACTGCCCACTTTGTGTCACAGTTTATAGACCTTTCATTTACTTAATTTGCAAACATTTACTTCTTCAGGCACGTGATTTGTCCTTCCATCAATTTAGTGTTCCTTTCTTTCACATCTAAACCATTTAAGGCCTTTTGTGTACATCTCTCATATCTTTTAAGGAAGCCCATTCTGTGTGATTTATAGTTTTGCTTGATTATTTATGAAGAAGGTTTTCCTAGCCAATAACTAGGAAATAGCATAGATGCATCTACTCTACACTATATATTTCTTGTCTAATAAATATTAGTATTAAGAAGTGATGGTGTGATTACTATAATAACAAATAGTAAGATTATTATAAAGAGTGAACACTACAGGCCAGATACTGTGCTAGGCTTTGACAATATTTGACTTAATACTCGCAATAACCTTAGGAAGTGGCCTTATTATGTTCATTTTATGTGAGAGGAAATTGAGGCTTAAGAAGGTTAAGGTCGTGTGGTTATTAATCACTGCAGCCAGGATTGAAACCCAGATGTGTTCAACTTCAGAGGCTCTTGACCACGTTGTGAATGCCTTTCTCTTTCAAATTTATAATCAGATCAAACCCTGTTTAATATTTATTTTTTATTTTATTTGTCTTAATTGTATGTATCTGTGTGTACATTTCTCTGTGCATGCATGTGCATGGGCACACACACATATGCTAATTAATTATTTTTATACTCTAGCAATATTTTGTAATTCAATAATGGGGATAAAGAGAAAATGTGCCTTGTTTCTTTTTTTAATTGAACTGCTGTGCTTTTCTCTCCAGAATCAGGAGTCTTATTAAATAAATATATGATTTAAATTTGTATTTTTTACATTTATACTATTTTATAGTTATAAAAATAAACTATAAAGTCTATAACAAAAATACATGGTATTATTTTATATATTATATTATTTCAAATATTTTTGAATGAAATCATTTTTCTTCCAAGTTTCAAGACATGTGTTGACAGTTGTCAAGTGTGCTTTGGATATCTACTTAAAAAATGCATGCTGTGTCATTCAATTTATCTAATAATTTTTCATATATGGAAATCAGCCCTTTATTCTGGATTCCTTATTTCAGGATGCTGGAATAGACTCATTTTGTCTCAACATCTTTTTTTATATGTAGTACCAAATTCTACATGTCGTTTATATACTCTTTTAAAATATTCTGTAGCTTATTGATTTACATATATTGTACCATCCTTGCATCCCAGGGATGAATCCATCTTGGTCAGGGTGTGTGATCTTCTTGATGATTCTCTGTATTCTGTTTGCCAGTATCTTATTGAGGATTTTTGTGCCAGTGTTCACTAGGAAGATTGGTCTGTAGTTCTCCTTTTTGGTTGGGTCTTTTTCTCCTTTTGGAATCGATGTAATGGTTGCTTCCAGGAATGAATTTAGAAGTTTTGCTTCCTTTTTGATTTCATTAAAGAGTCTGAGAAGTCGTGGCATCAACTCTTCTTTAAAAGTTTTGTAGAAGTCAGCAGTAAAGCCATCAGAATCAGGGCTTTTCTTTGTCAGTAGACTTTTTATTACATTTTCAATTTCACAGATTGATATTGGGGTGTTTCACATTTTTATTTCTTCTTTGTTCAACTTTGGAAGTTCATATGTATCTAGAAATCTATCCATTTCTTCTACATTTTCCATCTTATTGGAGTACAAATTTTCAAAGTAGGTGTTTATTATCCTCTGGACTTCTGCTGGATCTGTGGTGATTTCCCCCTTCTCATTTCTAACAGCATGGATTTGAGCCTTTACCTTTCTTTGTTTGATAAGGTTGGCTAAGGGTCTATAGATTTTGTTTATCCTTTCAAAGAACCAACTCTTCGATTCACTGATTTATTTTTTGTATTGTTCTCTTAGTCTCCATTGCATTAATTTCTTCTCAACTGGAGACTGGATAAAGAAGATGGGTTTTTTCTACAAAATGGAGTATTACTCTGCCATAAAGAATGATAAGTTTGAGTCATTTATACTCAAATGGACATACCTTCAGGACATACTCATTAATGAAATAAATAGGTCACAAATGTGCAAATACCGTGTCTTTTCTCTGGTATGAGAAACTCAAGATGTAAATGAGCTCTAGATATATGATAGACATTGTGAAATAGAAAATATTCAAAGGGAAATGGGGTGTGGGGTAAGTAACAAGGGGAAAGAAAAAATGTGATTGTAATAAAAAGGGGAAACAAACCTTATTTGTATAGGGGGCAGGGGGTTGTATGGTGGGTAGGGTAATGGGAAAAATATTGCATCATATACTGGTACAAATTCTCAATACTGAGGGGGATCATGATGTGTGTGTGTATGTGTGTGTGTGTGTGTATATATGTGTATATATATATAAAATGTACCAATAAAGATTCAAATAAAAAATATTCTGTAGCTTTCCTACATCAAGAAAGATAACATCCAAATTATTGTGACACAAAGAACATGAATATAATAATGTACTAACAGTAACGAGGAGGAAGCATATTTCATCGTTGAGTAACAATTCAAAGTGAGCTGTGCAGACCCTGCATGACTGCTGCATGCAAGCATTCAGAGACCCTCGTTTCTTCCACACCCGAGGTATGGTGCTCACTATAGTGTCAAAGCTGGATCATGGGCAGATCTGGGTTCCTGCTAGAGCGTGCACAGCGTGAATCCTTGTAGCTCAAGTTGCAGGAGTGCTGGGGTGTTCACATGGTCATCTCCGGGGCCAGAGAAGCTGAGAACACAGCTGCTTACTGGACAACTGACCATGCGCCCAGATAGAAGTCCATTCCCCCAGTCAGATCTGGCTGCATGATTAGGTGCCTATCATGTTGCCATTTTTAGTTAATAGTTCCTTTGTTTATATTATTTTCACTTTTTCTTTTTTATAAAAAGTGATTTAGAGACAATCAAAAAGTATTTATATTCAAATGTATATATGCATTAACAACTTAGCTTATGAAAATTATGCCAATTTATATGTACTTGCAAGAAAACCTCACTACAAATAATAAGTTGACTCTTAAAAGTAAAATCAGTAGGGCCAAAGGGTGAGCTCAATGGTTCCTGCGCCTGCCCCGCAAGCTCAAGGTCCTGAGTTCGATCCCCGGTAACCACATACAATGCTGGGCATGGAGACTCACGACCACCAGCAATCAATACCACATACCACAGTGCCGGGCGTGGTGGCTCACGCCTGTCATCCCAGCACTCGGGAGGCAGAGACAGGAGGACTGCTGAGTTCAAGGCTTGCCTGGGCTACATAGTGAGCTCAGAGCCAGCCTGAACTATAAAGTGAGACCCTGTCTCAAAAAAAAAAAAAAAAGTAAAATTAGTAGATAAATGAATTTGACCTCTTTGAGCACCAAATTAAGGAAAACTAACCCTGGTAGGCGTTCCTTAACTGCACACTCCCTTCTAATTTCTCTCAGTTCTAAGATGTGGATGTTTAAATTAAGAGCTCATGCATCATCCTTTACTGCTGCATAACCTTGGGCTAATTTCTTACTCACTTGGCACTTCGGGCATCTATAAAATACACCCAGATGAGGTGCCGCATGACTGCAATCCCAGCTACTTACTTGGAAGACTGGTGAAGAAGGACTGAAAAATTTGACACCAGGCTGGGCAATTTAGCGAGACCTGGTCTCAAATGTAACAAGAAGTTTTAAATGGCTGGAGGTGTAGCTCGGATAGAACAGCCCTGGATACCATCCCCTGCACCACAAGAAAGGAGCAGGGACAATCACAAGATTCACTTCACTAAGCTGCTGTAATATTTTGTGTGAAACTCGTTTTTGGTCCAGCAGGAATATGGTTCGTTCACATTGATTTCTGTGTTTGAGGTTGTGGAACTCTGTCTTGTCCGCCCAGTGAGACGTTCTCGCATTCTGTGCTGCATGGTGTATGAGACAGGCCTGGAGATCTGAGGTGAACAACCATACCTGTTGTATTGCACCCTACACAGTTGTAACTCCCTTCTCCTACTTTCTGGGAGCCCCTTCACCTCCTAAACTCAGGGCAAAGGCTTTGGGAGCATTCTGAGCGCTGGCCAGAGTGCTCTAAATTCAAAAGTGCATATGAGCTCATGAGGAAAACTCGAGTCACTTATGATGCTTGTTGGCTGTTCCTTTGGGAGATGGGGAAGATCCTTATCAGAACATTCTGGAGACTTCAGAACTTTGGCTCTCCTTCAGTTTCTGAGGATTGGAAGGCCCTTTCCCCCACTGCATCTGATCTTTCCAATAAGCCAAACAGTTCCCTTTTTAGGGACCATTTTGTACCATGTTTTGTTCTTTGATCATTTGCAGGTTATGTCAAGACAAAGATGTGGGGCTGGTGTGGGCCAGTTCCTGGTTTGTATGCTGTGGCTGCATTTGATGAAAAAAGGCTCAAACCTGGCATCAGGGTGAGGCCCTTTTTGAGCTACCTCAGCAGCCTCCGAGCCAGTCCCTCACCCAGCACACCATGACCAACACAGAAGCCAAAGGAGTGTGAAAGGCGAATCTGCTTTTGTGTCTTCAGGGGCTTAACTCTGCTCTCAGAACAGGCACTTGAATCCCGATGAGACCCTGGCGGCCCAGGGTGCTTCGCCCCACCCCCTCCCCTGCATCTTCTGGGGCTGCTCACCCCTCACTGCTAGCATTGGCTTTCCTTCCCAGCTCATTCCTCCCTTTTTAGGTTTGGCGCATGCTCTTGCCCTGCATGGAATGTTCTTTCTCTTTAACTAATGAGCTCCTGTTTAATCACTATTAACCAGATATCTCTGGCCAACCATCACTTATCTAAGGAAGGCTTTTCTGGCACCTCCGGATCCCTTCTTTGTAAAATCTATCACAGTGTGAAATGAAATGTTTGAATTTTTCTTGATTAACTTCTGTCTCCTTAGATAATAAGCTCCCAGAGGACAAGACTGGTGACATACCAATCTTGCTAGCATTGTATCCCTAGCTCCAAGCCCACTGCATGTGACATAGTGTGCACTCAGTAAATGTTAACTAAATAGGAGAACAGATGAGCTCACCTTTGCTACCTAGGACAGGAGATACATGGGCAGGCAAAGTCACTATCACACCCCTGGGATAAGATTTTCACAAAACAGGCAGCACTCAGGAGCAAAGAGAAAGCAACAACCCACTCAGGATGAGTGAGTCAGGAAGGTCTTGAGAGGAGAAGCTTTGACCTGACCGAGAGAAAAGCACCCCATTTGAGACAATGAAACAGCAGGGACACAGACACATGTCTTGTATGGACTGTGTGTTCAGAACAAAGAGAATCCCATGGGAACCGAGCGAGATGGGCAGCAGGGCTGGAGCTGTGGGCCACCGCTAGGGAGGACGAAATCTCTGAAGGCCAATTCATGAGTTTAAATCTCACTCAAGACTCCCTGTAAATCAGAGAAGCCTATAGGTCAGGAAGCCTCAGGACCAATGGTGTGTTTTCCTATAACTCTCCCGGACAGAAGCCGGCCTGAGACAGAGGAGGCTGGAGACAGACCCCCAAGACAGACGCGACATGGAGAGTCATATGGAAGTGACTTGGTGAGAGAAAGACCAGGAAGGTCAGTAGGTCTGTGCAAGGCTGCATCTGTGATCGTGATGCGAATCAGGACTAGGTACCCAGGTGAAGATGACAGAACGTTTAGGTTTGGACATGTTGAATGCTAGCAAAAGCAGCTGGGGTACAGAGGTCTGACCAACCTGCTTTGGTTTGCTGGTTCTGCCACTAATGAGTTGGCCCCGGGATCTATTTAGCTCCCCCCTAAAGTGAGCCTAGCAGTGTTTGCTTTGCAGGGCTCCTGTTAGCAATAAACAAGGAAGTGTATCTAATATGTAGCTGATGTTCAATAAACCGTGGTCACTGAAATGGTTTTTATTCTCCTTACTTAACGTGGTCGTGACTAAGAGGTGGACCTAGATTCTGAGAGAGACATGCATGAGGCAGAGAGGAACATCATGCAGACAGTGATTCCAGACACCTTGAGTCTGGGCTCACAGAGGGAAAAGGCCTCGCTGAGAAAGCAGATATGAAAAAACCGAACCCCAGCCAGCAGCTTTGATCTTCGGGGTTATCTTGTCTTCAAGCATCTCTAATTGGAGCCTCAAGAGTTATTTTTCCAAGCCTTATTGATGGCCAGAAACAAATATTTTCATTGGAATGACTTAGTGCGAGCAGATATTCTGAAAATAATTTTATTGTTGTTGTAAAAACTAGATCATGTTCATTAACAAAAGTTTCAAGTAATGATGAAAATATGAAGAAGCAATTATAAAAAATAAGCTTACATCAAACACCCTTTCCTAATAATAGAGAAGGGAAGAGGGAGAGAAATTACACTAGATGTACTTCTTCAAATTAAAAAGTACTACAATTTAGTTGAGCTTGAAAGAAAGGAAAATTAAACTATAAAATTTGCTACATGTTGGCAATTTCTTCCTCCAAAGAGGAGAAATCAGTTTCTAAAAGGTTTGAAAATGTACTATGAAGTGTGTTAAGGGGCTGGAGTCATTACTGTAGTTTTATTTTGTTTTGCATTACATGTTTAAATGTGGATGGTTGTCTTAACTTTGTACCCAGCACTTGTTTTAATCAGATATGGTAAAACACACATCCAAAAATTATTATTAAGAAAAAAGGAGTTTATACTCTAAAGATCTCTAAAGAAGGAAGTATGGTCCGCTGCACAGGGCCATCTAAAGAAGGGCCAGAGCCAGTCAGGAGGCAAAGGGAGAGAGGAATATGATCATGCTCAGGGCTTTCATGAGAAAGAGTCATCAAGGCAGAGTAGCATCCCAGAATAAGCTCAGGATCAGAGAGTTTAAAATGATTTCGGCAGCTCTGGACTAGAAAGAAAGTGAACATTGCTCATCATTCCCAAATTTACTGTTTGGACTTATGTTTTGTTTAACTGAATTTCATTATCCAACAGTTTTCCTAGGCGAGATCAGAGGTGTTATGTTTCTTGAGTTTGAACACGTTTGAAAATGTTGTCATATTCTTATAGCACAGCTCACATGGTTATATTAGTCTTTTTTTTTTTTTTTTTTTTTGAGACAGGGTCTCGCTTTGTAGTTCAGGCTGGCTCTGAGCTCACTGTGTAGCCCAGGCAAGCCTCGAACTCAGCAATCCTCCTGCCTCTGCCTCCCAAGTACTGGAATTATAGGCGTGAGTCACCACGCCCAGCACTGTGGTATGTGGTATTGATTGTTGGTGGGCATGAGTCTCCACACCCAGCATTATATGTGGTTACCAGGGATTAAACTCAGGGCCTTGTGCTTACGAGGCAGGCGCCAGAACCATTGAGCTAACCCTCTGGCCCATGATTATATTATTCTTAAAAGACTCTTCCTAGGAACTCTGTAGATGTTGCTCTGCTTTGTTTAGTACTTTGGAGAGGGATGAAATCAGCTGGTTTCTTGCATCTTTTAAGCTCACTTTCCCCTATAAGTGTCTTGATTTTTCTGTGAAGGCAGCTGGAGAAGAATTTCTTTATCTGCTTATCTTAATTTTTTTAAATAGTATACTTATTCAAACTATAAGTACAACTTTCTCTTCAACTGAAAAGGTTTTTTCTTCTATTATATCTTTGCATATGTTCTTCGCTACATTCTTTCATTTTCTAACTTTTTGGCTCATTCTATATTTTCCAGTTTCTTGATTAGTTCTACTATTGTGGTCTTTATTTCCTTAAATAGAAATCCTCTTCCATCTTTGTATAATCTTCTCATCCTGCTGCTGATTCCTTTGTTTTTTCAAGTTCTAATTTCTCTTAGAGCCAAAGCATTTGTGGTACACATTTTGCACAAAAATGCACTTTTGCATTTTTCGATGTGTTTCTTGCAGCTCTGTTTCCACCCTGACATCTGTCTCCTACATGTTTCCCTTTTTCCTTCCTTTCTACCTTCCCTGCTTCTTTCCTTCCTCTTTTGGCTGTGGTATTTTTGTGTAGTAGTCATGCCATTTGTTTTCATTTCATTTTTATTTATTTATTTATTTATTTATTTAGTTTTTTAATCTGGACATTTCTACCTGGATCTTCTCTTTTTGTATATACCATGTAGGTTAATTTCCATTGACCCCCCTCCTGCCTCATCTGAGATCTCTCCCTTTAGCAGTTAGCGCTTCAACTCAGTTGAAGATTGGATCTTTGTGTTTGTCTGCTCTGCTACTGCCTGTGTGGTAGGAAAAAGGTTCTCTAGATACAGCTCTGAGTGGTAGGGCTTTGTGGGATTAGTTTCTGCTCTTTTCTATAATTGTTCATAATCCAAATCCTGAGTTTATTATATCAGTTGGGGAAATATCTTTAGCCTTGAGTACTACCAGAGTAATGGGTCCTAGATTTGGGGGATTTATGGAGACAATCTGCCCAGATCTTACCTCGTCCAAATCTTCCCAGGAGCCGTTCTCTCTTCTGCCAAACCAAAGACAGAAAAAAAATCGACAAAATCCAAGGAATTTGGCTGCTATGCAATTTTTGAGAAGTGGGGAGTGTGGATGGTGGGGCTTTCCATGTGTATCTTGCCACTCACTTCACCAGAAGAGCCTGTTTTATTTGCTTAAGTTTTATTTAATTTCCTTCCTGGTAAATCCCTCCATATTGTTCAAGGTAAGCAACTCTGATAGAGTATTATGCAATTGCTCCGCCTCTCCTTTCCCTTCCTCCTCAGTAAGAAAACTAAATGGCAAGATGGGCAGTTTTTTTCGGTCCTTTTCCTCTCTTTTGAAGTTAATATGGAGGAATGGAGAACTTCTGCTCAAAGGAAAGTTTCTGAATCTCCTCCACAGGCCGCCTCCTCACACCCTCCCATCACTGCGCTTCCCATTTTCTATTCTGCGCTCTCTGTCAGAATTTTTCCTCTCATGTCTTCCTTTCGAAGCTCGTTACTTGTGGCAGGGAGGGGAGGCACCTGCTTGTAAGTCCAGCATTCTGAGAGGCTGAGGCAGGAGGATCAAAAGCTGAGGTTCAGCCTGGCTAACTTAGCAAGTGAATGCGATTCTGTCTCAAAATGCAAAGTTCAAAAAAGGCTGGGGGTGTAGCTTAGTGCAAAGGTCCCAAGTTCAATTCCCAGTACTGCTGAAATAAAAAATCACAAAAAGCAATTCTCATCCTTTCAGGGAGAAAGGAAAGTTATTAAGCATAGAAGCTGCACGTTTATTCCTCATAACTTCTGCCCTTCTCCAACCATTCCTTTTTTTTTGGCACTGGGACTCGAACTCAGGGACTTGTGCTTGCAGGCAGATGTTGCCGAGCTATAGTCCCAGCCCTCTAGTCATTCCTCTTAAAGGATATTCCCCTTTCACATATTTGAACTTTACTCATTTATTTTTTAATTTTTTCCGCTGTTAACTCGGTTGCTTTTAGGACAAGGGTAGTTGGTCCTGACACCCACCAATTCCAGGTCACTCTTTCAGCAGCTACTGTCACAAGACCTAGGAGCCCAACTTGACACTTTTTGTTCTTTTACTTCTTCCTTTCTTTTTTCTTTTTCCCTTCTTTCATTTAATAAAGAGGATTTTTCTAGGCCAAGCCCCTGATACAGCTTTTACTTTATTGTTAAACTTTGTATGGTTCCCTTAATCTTACAGAGTTCTCAGGCGCCCACTACTTAAATGGTTCACTGCTGGGTATGTTGAGTTACATAAATGTAGGGTGAGGGCTGGGGGAAACAACGTTCACCATCTGTCACATGGAAGTGTCAGAAAGCAATAAGTGACAGGAGAGAGCCCAGACTTGGCAGCAGATAGCTAAGAGAACATCCAGTCCACTGCTATGCCTCAAGGGGGATTGCTGACCGTCCTGTCTCTGATTGATGGCCCGGTAGCCTTTGCTTGGATATCTTGAATGTCAGGGAAGTCACAAACACAATTTTGTCATTGGAAAGCTCAAAGCTGTTAAAAATTCTTTCCCTTGTCTCCCTGATGAAGCTGCTGCTTGCATGATACTTGACCTTAGTATCACTTTGGTGGCTGCCACCATTATACCTATTGTCATGAGCTGTAGCTTGGTCTATCATCCTGGAAAATAATTGAAGCTGGGACGTTGTTAGGTTAAAGCCAACAAGGTATAATAAAACATGGATAAATATAAATTCCTGCAGTCAAATGAAAACCAGTCATTGTACAGAAAGAGGGCACCTGATTTGACTCAAATAAAAGAGATATGAGGTTTTACTTAACTATAAACGAACTGTGAACTTATGAAGAGGTACAGTAAGTCTATGCTGCAAATGTATAACAAATGTCAGTACCAAAGCCATCTGCGGATGTCCTCCAGGGCTGAACTTGTGCAGGAGCATCTCTGAGTCTGTGGACAGCAATGGACCGGGGTGTGCAGGCTGGGGAAGGCACCCAGAGACCAGGGGCCATCGCGGGAAACACGCAGCTGGACGAAGTGGCTCGGCCTGAGGAAGGGAGGCCTTAGAGAGGCACAGGAACTCTCTCCAGAAGGGAAAGTTTTATGGGGAAAATGATACTTGGTTTGTTCTTTCTGTTATCAGAACACAGCTCTGGCACAGTTTGAGGAAGAAACAAGACTGGCTTTTGGCTCTGTGCATCTACATTTCTGAAATCTAAAAGGTCAAATGACCTTAAGCTTTGTCCTGGAAAATCCCTGTTTCTGTTCCTATCCATAGGGGCATAGAACCAGATAATGATTTCCAAGTAGGAACAGGAAGATAAAACTATTTAATGTATTTGAGGAAGAACCGTTAGACGAGACCTCCCGAGAAGCCCACCAAATAGAGGCTTCCCCCTAAAAAAGAAATTTATAGCCAAACAGCCAACTGTCTTCCATTTGCCAGAAACCAATACCTGATTCTAAGCCCAAGACCCCAGTTAGTACTGTGGGGAGTCATGGCAAGAAAGAATTTGGAGCAGAGAGACCGTGGTTTGAAGTTGTGCCATGCCACTTGCAAGGTCTGTAATTCTGAGCAAGTTACTTAACCTTGTGATTACCTAAAACGAAGCCTTGGATTACCGAAAATGGAATGATTAAGTTCCAGTTCTTCGGGTCATTGTGACAAAGTAAGATGATAATTATAAATGCCCTGGTATATAGCTAGGCATTTATAAGTGTTGAAGTTCTTCCTAGCATCCCGAGGTGAGTCACCAGTAGTACTTTTGTAGTTTGAAACAAATGTTTTTCTTTTTGATAGATTCTACTTTATCTGATCCCCGCTCCACCCCTCTCCCCTCCCTATGTACAAAAGTTGTGTTTCCATTTTTTCCTTATATTTCCACTTTTCTCCTGGTCTTTTCCTTCCCTTCTCCCTCCCTCCTCCCTGTTCCCCTTCTCATTTGAACACTTTCTTCCCATTTCCCAACATCATTATACGTTTTGGTCCTTCTTTCCACTTTCAGTTTCTCACTCCAGAGAAACAATGCAGTATTTAAACACGCGTGTACAATGTATTTCACTTAAGTGTGTGGTCTCAAGGTCGGTGCATTTAGCTGTAAATGCTGAGGTCCATCCTCAGCATTTGAGCTGGAAAACAGATATGTTGTAAGGACATACTTTTGTTTTTTAGGGGTCCCTTCTGAACTTTCCCCAGCTATTGAGGAAGAAGAATCCAAAAGTGGCTTGGATGTCATGCCCAGTATTTCTGATGTGCTGCTGCGGAAGCTGAGGGTCCACAAGTCTCTCCCAGGAAGGTAAAATCAGAACGTGGTTTGCAGAAGACCTGATTTTGGGTGGCTCTGGTCTAGATGTTGGCTGGGACACAAAAGAGAAACTCTTAACCCAGTAAGAGCCAAAATCCAATGGTACAGGGAGAGAAAACGCATCCAAACCAAAAGAATAAGGATTAGGCGGGTCTTTCCAATTCAAAGACCAGTGGGGGCACTGCCCTTTAGGACACGAAGATCATCAAGGGCTCCTGGCAACAGGGGTTGGTGAGCTCTGTGCAGAAGACATGGGTTTCAGTCCACATGCAGTTATAACCTTACTTCATACAAACATTAACTTGGAATGGGATGTGGTCTAAATGTAAGAGATAACACCATAGAAGAAAGCACAGGAGTGAATCTTTATTATGATCTTGGGTTAACTCATTGTTTTTCAGATATGACACCAAAAGCACAAGCAAAAGCAATTTTTTAAATAGATGAATAGTTCTTCATTAAAAAAAAACTCTTATGCTGCCTCAAGATGGTGAAAGGCAACTCACAGGAAGGTAGAAAATAGCTACAAGTCATTTATTTTGACAAGGGACTTGTTTCTAGAACATGTGAAGAATCCTTATGGCTGAATAAAAAGACAACCAATTATGCAAAAATGGCAGAGAATTTAAATAGACATTCCTTCAAAGAAGATATATGAGTGGCCACATAAGAAGATAGTCTATCCTTTCGGAGGCCCAGAGCCCTGAGTCCCATGGGCTAGGCCAGTTTCCAAGGCACAGCTCTGCATCAGAACTGGCCAGTGACAGACTCTTTGCGTAAATGACACCTGCCTGAGCCCTCGCAGTTTTCAGCATGAAAGAAAAAAGTTGGGTGTGTTCTAGAGCAAAAAGTAGGATGTGAGTCATCAAAGTAGAAAAATTAATTTGGTTAATTATGCAAATATGTAAATTCCACATAATATCCGATCAGGAATCAGAGGCACACTCGATGAGTTTTGGTAAACCACTGAGATCTATGCTCTATGTGGCAGTGAAGAGTATGTGGACCCTCAGAGGAAAGGGCCCTCTGGGTGTGGCTGTGACAGGAACTGTGATCCGTGAACACCTCTGTGACTGTTTACCCCGCGTTCTGTTCCCTGCTGACTTCGTAGCCATGGGGTCTTGTGGCCTCATCCTGACAGGAAGGCTCTCCCCATCCCTTGTTGAGGATGAGAACCAGCCCCTTACAAAGTTGGCTGACCCCACCTCTGCTCTCGAGGTCCCTCCACACCCGTGAAAGGGAGGAAGCTGTGTTTCCTGAGAAGCTTGTTGATGGCAAGCTCCCCGTGACGCTGATCGGACGCCTCCCAATCTTCCCACCCAGCACAGGAAAGGGCCTGTGTGTTATTTACCTTATCTGGGACCAACTTTAGTTCCTAGCAAGAGCAGTGGAGGTGGCAGCCACCCTAGGTGGCGTACAGATAAAGAGACTGCTTGTTGGACACAGCTGTGGGAACTGTACACAATAAGGAGTCCCTCAGAAGTTCACCTAGGTGCCAGGTGGGACTCTTCTGCCAGTCTGATCGCAACCAGCAGAAGTCTCCCTGTGGAAAAAAGTTCCAGCCAACTCTCCTAGTTTTTAGTCTCATGGCCACACACACCTTTGTCACAGCATCTGGGAAGAGGAAGGGCTCTCTTGCCAGATCTAGGTAGCCCCAGTGTCTTAGTTGTTTTTCTTGTTGCTGAGACAAAATGTCTGACACCCACAAGTTAAGAGAGTAAAAATGTATTTAGATCACAGTTCACAGAGGTTCAGTCCATAGTTGGCTGGCTCCAAGGCAGGGGGCAGAGAGGCAGCAATTTATCACAGACCAAAGGGAGCAAAGCAACAAGGGGCCTTAACAGTGTCTACCTCCCCCTTTTATCTCAGCCAGACTCCTTGGAGTGGGCAGCCCTCACACCCTTAATCCCAGTGCCCTTGGGCCTAGCCCCAGCACGAGTCAGTCACACACTGTAGAAAAAGACCCACCTAAGGCTGCATGAGACCTAGGGGCGGGGCGTCTAAACACAAGCCACAACACCCAGAAAACCTAACATGCTAGCTCACATGTGGAGAGTCTGCACATCACAAACACATGCTGATTTCTTACTAACTCCTCATGGCCCTGAGGGGAAATAATAATAATACTAGCTGATAGTCCCTGGGTGCCTGCTGAATGTAGAGGTCATACACATTTGTCCCTCAGTATTCATGAGGACCCACCCTCTCTGAACAGAAAAATCTACAAATGTTTCTTTTTTTAAAATTTTTTTTTTTGAGACAGGGTCTCACTTTGTAGTTCAGGCTGGCCCTGAGCTCACTATGGTGCCCAGGCAAGCCACCGCGAACTCAGCAATCCTCCTGCCTCTGCCTCCTGAGTGCTGGGATTACAGGCGTGAGCCACCACACTCGGCACTGTGGTATGTGGTATTGATTGCTGGTGGGCGTGAGTCACCATGCCCAACATTGTATGTGGTTACCAGGATCGAACTCAGGACCTTGCGCTTGCGAGGCAGGCGCTGGAACCACTGAGCTAAATCTCCGGCCCTACAAATGCTTCTTAAGTTTCTTGTATAACATGGCGTAATATTTACATACAACTTATACACATCTTCCTATGTACTTTAAATCTTCTCTAGATGACTTCTAATACCTAATGCAATATAAATAGGGGTTACATTACATCGTTTAGAGAATATTATCCCACCAAAGTCTGTATATGTTCAGTATAAGTACAAATTCTTTTAATATTTTCAATTGGCCATTGGTTGAATTCAGGAGAGTGGAGTCCACAGATACGGAGGACTTATTGCATTTCTGCAATTGCATATTCATGTATTTGAGGTTTGGTCAAAAAATACAGTGAATATTTAAATAAATAAAATCTATTGCAATAGAAGATGTACTGTCATTGATCTCCCTCAGTAGACTTCCTCTCATTTCAAACATCCCCTACCTCTCTTGCCACTTCCTGGAAGTCCTCTTTTGGATCTTTAGTTGCTCTGTCATGGCTCCTTCAATGCCCTGAATTCAAGACATTTATCTTTTATAGTCATTTAGACTTTGGGGGCGAGCCAGAAGTCACATGGTGCCAGATCAGGCCAATAAGGTGGATGAAAACACATGATGTTGTTTTTAGGAGCCTGCCTTTCTGTTGGATGGCACTGGGCAGCTGCATTCATGATATTTTTTTTTAATCACACCTCATTAAGGCATGTTAGAGGATTTTCAGGTCTACTTCAGGAAGTGGCAAGAATAATGGGATAGTGTGTATAAAGTATGTGGTCGGGGGTATTTTAAGGAAGATTAATGGCAATGTGGCATTTACTATAATAATTTTTAAAATTTAAATATTTATGCTAGGGCTGGGGGATTTAGCTCAGTGGTGCTATACCTGCCTTGCAAGCGCGAGGTCCTGAGTTCAGTTCCCAGTACTGCCAAAAACAATTTTTTTCTGCTATGTTGCAATCATATCTCAGATACATTCTTTATAATATTTCTAAAAGGTAGATGATATAATTCCTATTTTACAGATGAACAAGCTGGGACTTAGACAAATCACTTCTCTGACATCAGAGACAGTAGTGACACTGCTGGAGGGGTGACCCCAGGATCCAGGGTTTTCTGGCAGGCTAACTCTGGAAGGGTCCGTTTCTCCCAGATGACAGGACTTACAAAGAGGACTCTGGGTCATTTCTCTCTCACCAACTCCTTTCTTGGAATCACGTGGTCTGCTGATAATTCAGTCATGTCTTGGCTTGTTTGACAGGTTGGATGATGTTCATTTGAGCATTTTTTTCTCTTCCACAGTGCACCTCCACTCACTGAAAAGGAAGTTGAGGTAAGCGAATTGAGTGCTTATGAAATTTAGTGTCTTTTGGGCTGGGCTTATTGAAATATTCCTTCCTCCAGCCACTGGACCTTTTCACAAAAATGAAAAGGAGTGATTGTGGTGTAGTGTGAACATTCATGCCCAGCTCTACCCAACCACTGAGATTCCCACACCCATCCCAACGAGTTAACAGGGTTTGCTTTTTTTTTTTTTTTTTTCAAATTTAATCAGCGATGAGAAGGTAGCTGAAAACTCCATGTTCCTTCAATGATTGTATGGGTTCTTTAAATGTATGAGTTAGATATACAAACAGCCTGGAGGCTGCAGAACTGTACCAAATGTATTCCAAGATGATTAAAAGATGGTCTGATTTCAAGCTTCAGTGCTTGGTCGAGAGGGCGAGGCGCTCACCTACTGAGGGTTTCAGCTTCAGAGAGCAAGCTCCTTTGCTGGGGGTGGGGGTGGGGGTGGGGCGGTGACCAACAGTGCGGCCTCCCCTGAGGGGACCATTGGTGCCTTGGGGGCTTCCTTGTCCCAGGGGGCTGGCAAGTGAGCCAAGAGGAACTTGGCTTCATTCAGGGAAAGGTGTGGACAGACAGAACTTGTCAGAGACAAGAAAGGGAGAAATGATGTCGTCATTATCCAAGACAGACAGTATAAATGTCTACCACAGACTGTACATTAGACAAGGTCCGTATAGTTTCTAACAATCTCATCTCTCCATTCAGCTGACCCTCCAGCCAGCTCTGAGAAGCAGGTAGTTCAGGCATTAAAACAAAGGAGAAAACTGAGCGTTCAAATACCCTATTAGGAGTGCCAGATTCAGTACTTTGCAAAACTAAGATCTGCACCCAAGTGTTCTGATTGCATTGAGATTCTGTGTTTAGAGGTGACCCAGTATAGCAAAGTAAGCATTAGACGTTATTCGTGGACTTGCCTGATGCTAGGTAAGATGGAGCATCCGCATCACTGGATGCTGAGCTCAAAGCCCATTTTGACATGTATGAGCTTAGGCTGTGAGTGGTTTGTTTAATGCCCATTCTTCCCACATGTAAATTGACAGTCAGCTCTTAGAATATGGAAATAAAATGGGTTTTGGAATCAAAACTTCCAGAAGCATGTCTGGTCTGCTATTCCCTGTCATCTTAAAGGAGCTCTCTGGCCTCAGTATCTTCACCCACAAAATAGATATAACAGCTCCCACCCTGACAGACTGTTGTGGGATTAAATGAAGTAAGGTTTGTAACATCCATACCTTGCTGGGAAGTAGTAGACGATCAGTAAGGAGCAATTTTCATTATTATGAGTGCCTTCAGTTCTCTGCCTGGAAATGTCTGTCCACAGTGGGCCACATCACGTGGACTTCAGAGTGAGTGACCTTGGAGTATAAATCTGCTACCACTGGCCTCGGGCACAACAGATAAAGGCCATATAAATGAAGACCCTTCCTTCTTTCCTTCCTGTATGGAGTCCATCTGTCCATTTCTACTCTTTAGTAGTTTCCTATCATTCTGGAAATTCCATATTTGATCAATACCTTTGAAAAATCCATTCATGAATGACACACTACATTTTTGATATGGAATATTCACTCCAGAAAACATATGCTAATTATTCTTGGCCTTATTTAGTCCCCTGACAGCTACTTAAAGCTGCTATAGATGTAGGATTTGAAAGACTCAAGCTTAGGTGCTGATTGAAGTTCACTTGAACTCAAGGCTTAATGGTCAAATGGGGTTTATTTAAAGACAAAGCTTTCATGAAAAATCTCCAAAATCCCCCATGCAATAAAATCCCCGTCCTTAATCCAAACAGCTTACACAATCAACTCCATTTGCTGAGTTTCAAAACAAATACAGGATGTAATTTTCTTGAAATCAAGAGGAAAGCAGAGCATAATTCTCGTTATATTTTGGTGAAGTGCACATGATCCTCGGATCTTAGGAAGGGCTCGCACAGACCTTGGTTACTCCCTCTGGACTTTTGTGCGCTTTACTGTGCAGTGAGGTTCACTTGCACACGGCGGCCTTGGTGACCAATTCCAGAGGCTCCTATAAGATGTTCAGCCAGGAAACACCTGCTGCCTCGTCCCCTCCAGTAACTGTAGCACCTAGCACCTCTCCCACACTCTTGTTCCCAACAGAACGTGTTTGTACAACTGTCCTTGGCCTTTAGAAATGACAGCTATACCCTGGAATCTAGAATTAACCAGGCTGAAAGAGAGCGCAACCTGACCGAAGAGAACACTGAGAAGGAACTGGAAAACTTCAAAGCTTCCATTACGGTAACTAGGGAGCCGGACCGCGGAGCTCTTGCAGGAGGAGCTGTCTCCAGGGCCCTGCCAAGGGTCACACTCCCCTCAGCCACCAAGTAGAGTCTCCTGAAATCAGAAATGGGGCCACACCTGACAGAGGTTTCCGCAGAGAGCTGGGAGGAGCCCTAGCAGATGTTCTGAGGGACTGGTCACCCCAGGGCTGTGCACAAGGCCACTGAGCCCTCAGGAGCTTCTCAGGAGGGTGCCAGGCAGCCTGAACATGATTTCTTCATTCAGACCAGCCAAGCGTAGTGTGTCTGTTCTGGGCCTTTCCAATCCCAAGAAGATGCCGTGGCCCAGGCCTGCGGAGGCCCCTTCTCTCAGCCAGGATGAGGTCCAGGGCTTGTCTCATGACTTGGTCTGTGTCCTAGTCAACTCAGGCTGCTGTTACAAAGTGCTACGGACTAGATGGCTTAAGCAATATTTATTTTGCATAGTTCTGGAGCATGGAAGCCCGAGGTGGGGTGCCAGTATGGTCAGTTCTGCATTTTTTATTTGTTCGTTTTTGGAGTTTTTGTTTTTTTAGTTTTTTTGAGACTCACTTTGCAGTTTAGGCTGACCCTGAACTCACTGTGTAGCCCAGGCTGGCCTCAAACTCAGCAATCCTGTTCCTGAGTTCTGGGATGACAGGTATGAACCACCATGCCCAGCATTGTGGTATGTGGTAATAGGGATTGAACTCGGGACCTTGCACTTGCCAGGGCAGATGGCAGAACTACTCAGCGAAATCCCCGGCTGGCAGTGTGGTCAGTTCTAGTGAGTGCCCTCTTCAGGGTTGTGGAGTGCCAACTCCTCATTATATCCCAGAATGACAAGAGGAGGGCAAGAGAGCTCTCTGGGGCCCCACCTTCGCGACCTGCCACACCCTGTCAGCTCCACCTCCTGAAACTCACATTAGGGGTTAGGATCTCAGCACAGGCATTGGGGGGGCCCCAAATGTGGGTCCATCGCACTGCATGAAGACCTCCTGTGATGCGCCTGCTTGCTGCCCAGTCTTCAGCGTCACTCTGGAACCACTGTGAGCACCGTGAGGCCTACCAGAAGCTGCTGGAGGACCTCGCCGTCCTGCATCGCCTGGCCGCCCGCCTCTCCAGCCGTGCCGAGGTGGTGGGGGCCGTCCGCCAGGTGAGCCTCGCTGCCTGCCTCTGCTCCCACTTGCAGTGTGACTAGCGTGGTCACACAAGTACACAGACAACTGTGAAGACACCTGGGGACCGCTGGCTGTGGGCCAGAAGTCCCTCGTAGGTTACTGAGGGTTTCTTTGGCAGGGCGCAGTGTGAACACATAAGTTTAGGGGGAGCTGTGTATTGGCGATTCCTACACGTGTTGGCTTTAGAGTCCTGTAAGAAAGAAGCTTGTTTAACTTCACCTATGTGTTTTTGAAATGCATTTGGCTAAAGAAACCCTCCCTCTTTATTTTTTGCTCATAGAATACCTATTTACCTCCCAGGGAGCTAGTACTGGGCAAACCATGCCAAGGAAAATGGCTTTGTTTCACTAAATCTACTCAGTAATCTATAAAGTATCTCTTTTTCTCCTAATGAAGATCCAGAGTCCCATAAAGGTACAGATTGAGCATCCCTAATCTGAAAATCTAAAATTCTAAATATTCCACATCTTTTGAGTGTGTACAGGCTACAAGCAGAAATTTCCATACTTGACTTCCTACGGTGAGTCAGTCAAAATCAGTTTCACTAACAATATTGTAGAGTTGCCTGTACTTTGTAAGTACATACTGAACAGAAATGAATTTCATGTTTGGACTTGGGTCCTATCCCCAAGATGGCTCATTATATATATAAATATACCAAAATCTGAAAAATAATCCCAAGTGCAAAACATTTCTAGTCCCAAGAACTTTGGATAAGGAAGACAGAACCTGTCTTAGTGCTAGTGAATGGCAAAGTGAGGCCTCCGGCCCAGGTCACACCCACTCTCGGTGCCTCTGATGTCCGCAAGTGCAGAGCTCCAGCAAGTGCTGCAGGGCCACACTGCAAGCTCCCACCCTGGCTCCACCCCCCTATTGCCAGGAGACCTTGGGCCGGTTTCCCCTTTAGCTATAAAATGAAGACGGTTGCAGCGTTTGCACAGGGCATTAAAATACTTGCCCAGGGGGCCAGAGATTTAGCTCAGTGGTTCCGGCGCCTGCCTCGAAAGCGCAAGGTCCTGAGTTGGATCCCCGGTAACCACATGCAATGCTCGGCGTGGTGACTCACGCCCACCAGCAATCAGTACCACATATCACAGTGCTGGGCGTGGTGGCTCACACCGGTAATCCCAGCACTCGGGAGGCAGAGACAGGAAGATTGCTGAGTTCCAGGTTTGCCTGGGCTACATAGTAAGCTCAGGGCCAGCCTGAACTACACAAAGCAAGACCCTGTCTCAAAAAAAAAAAAAAAAATTTGCCCAGCACTTCAATATCATTATTAAGGTTGCTCTTATCATGGGCACATGTCCTGTTGCACTACTTGCATGAAGAGGATGTTCCTAGGGCAAAGTCCTGAGTGTTGGCTGTAAAGTAAAGGGGACAAGCCCCTGGGCTGACCCGTCCTGTGTCCTTCCGGGGAAAGGCTCCTGACTCAGCAGTGTGGCCCAGGAAGTCACCCAGCTGGTCTCAGTCCCATATGGCTGTGGGGACCTCCTCCAGGGAACCCGAGGGAGAGTCCCTCTCAGGCCAGACAGAACAAGGGCTGGGCCCTGAGAGCACCTCTGGGGCTACGAGCACAGAAAAGCCAACTTTACCTGTGTAGCCCCCAAACGCGTTTCTTGCCTCCTGTGCTCCTCACTCCAGCTTCGCCTTTCTTTACACAGCCTCTCCCCCTCCCTTTGGCATCTCCAGCCTCACCTTCCTCTGTGCTCGGCTGGGCCATTTCGGGTCCTGGTCCTGGCTTTCCTGCTGCTCTGACAACCACCACTCTCTTCAATACCGTCGCCGCTCGTGACCTGATTCTGTCAGGCCATTACTTAAAGACACAAAATGGCTCCCCAGTTTTCTTCAGAACAAGTCCAAATTCCTCATCTAGGACCCTGTCCAGCCCAATCCTAATCTACTTGTCCTTCTTGTGAACAAACCCAACCGTTGACTGATTCTCACATAGGCAGGACGACAGCTGCTCTGCCCTGGTTCACCGGCCAGGCCTGGTTAGTGCCTCTCACCCCACATCATGGCCTCCCTTTCACTCTCCAAAACATGTCTGTCCAGATGAAGCTTCCCCTGTGCACAGGCCCTGTGAGGTCCTGCCTCAGAGCCCTCTCCGAGTCCCCTTTGTCTCTGCTGTCCCTGGCTCTGTGCTCCAAACCTGCCCACACCCTGCGTTTACAGCTCCATCCCATTGCCACGGAGCCTTGGTCGCCATTGGGCGACTTGAAACAAATTCTGTCCTCCTCTCCACTTCCTACAGTGAGCAGCAGCTGCTCTTCTATCTGGTCACAGGCGCCTGAATCCAACCTTCAGGTGGTGAGCAGGATCGCATTAGATGGGCCCTCAGTCCTTTCCATTCTCAAAGCCCAGAGCGTGGCTCAGAGCAGTGTGTGATGATGGCGTTTTTACTCCAGCTGCCCACCCGCCCTGCCACCCCCACCCCCACACATTCGGCTTCTCTTTCCCTGCAGGAAAAACGCATGTCAAAAGCAACGGAAGTGATGATGCAGTACGTGGAGAACCTGAAGAGGACATATGAGAAGGACCACGCAGAGCTCATGGAGTTTAAGAAACTTGCAAATCAGAATTCAAGCCGCAGCTGTGGACCCTCTGGTAAGGAGCTAGACTTTGGCTTCCATCTTGGTCCGGCCATGCAGTCAGCCACCAGTGGCTCTTAGCCCCGGTGCCTGTTTTGAGCCAAGTCATTTCCCTCCCACTAGCCAGTGCAATCCCCGAGGCCCTCACGGCAGCTATTCGAGGGAGCCCTGGGGCCTGCAACCCAGGTCGCAGTCGTTGTGAGTCAGTGACCTCTTGCTTCACAACAGTCAATCGAAGGCACCATCCACAGACACAAAGCCCACAGCTTGCAAAAATTCCCTCTATGTTGTGAGAAGAACCTCAGATCCTACAAATCTTTGTGCTTTGGGGCCCATTGGCCCCTTTTAGGCAGCACATGCTAAGGAATTTGGCTGTATCTGAAAATCACTAGGTATCCAATCAAGGAAAAAGCATGATCATATATATATATGATCTGACTGCAGTGGGTCGACTACATCACCAGGATCCACCAGAGCCAGCAATCCCCACGGAGAAACTAGGGCCATAGCCCAGGTAAGGATGACATCTGCGCGGTGGGGTGGAGTGAGAGCCTGGCTACAGAGACATCACTGAGATCAACAGCACACCTGTGGGCAAGATGAACGTTTGCAAGAAACACTCTGTTTAGTTTCAGTTCTGTATAAGATCATGTAAGACCATGGGGTGTGTGGGGGGGTGTCTCCTTGATTCTGCAGGAAGGAGTCAGGGTCAGGACAGGGCTTACAGAGAAGATGTGAGATGGTGTCTGGCCAGTGTTTCAAAGTAAACATAAACATTCTACAGCCAAGATGGGAAGACTCATCCGGGGTGAAAGAGGGAGTAGACAGCCTTGCGCCATCACAGTGTGAGGATGTGATGGGGTGAAGATGAGACTCAGTAGACTGGGACTACCTGCCAGGCCATGCTAACATTCCAGGCCTCTGTGCTCTGGGCTCGGGGGAGGCACTGGTGAGTTTACATCACATGATATGACCAGATTTTATTTTTAGAAGATTACTCTAACTTTAGTGTGTGTGATATGTTAGAGGAGTACACAAGGAAAAGTAGGGAAAAATAAGTAAGGTAGCTCTTGCTCAGTCCAGGAGAGAGATGATGGTGTCCGGGGCCAGGACTCTCCTTGGATGCAGTGTGGTTTGGCTTCTGACCGACAAGAGTAACTCAGCAGAGAAAGTGGGCCTTTTACATCAGGAATCCTTGTGGAATGCAAACATCCGTGTTACCAAGAGCGGGAGGAGAGAAAGTATAACAGATGGAGAAACCTTTATAAACAGGAGGTTTCACAAGTTTCCTGGGGAATATCAGTGACATTTCCAAGAGTCCAAAGGCAATGTGCACATGCTCCAGGTTGTCTGCTTAGGATCTCAGCAGCAAGACTCCCAACTACAGGCATCTGTGCTTTTAATGACCTGCCAGCCAGCATTGGACGTGACAGGAAGTTGTCACCAAGAAAATCCTAGCATATGGATCGTCGCATAATTGCCCTGTAAGATTCATGGTCCCCTGAGAATCAGTTTACCCAAGATTTATAGGAGCAGCTCTTTACCAGTGAGTCTCATTCATTCATTCTACAGACATTGGCCCACCCCGCATGATACTGGAGTATAGAATCTCACAAAGGCACTCCCAGTCCATGGGAGGTCAGGACCGTGCTGCCAGGGCTGTGATATAAGTGTGGGGGTGTGGTGCAAAGTTCCACAGCCCTTCTGGGGGGGATGATAAAATGCATGCAAGAGGAAAGAACAGGATATGTGAATTTTGACTGATGAACAAAGGATTTTTGGATCTCCGGTTCCACTTCAGTTATTTTCCCTAAACTATACCCCTACTGGTGGTGGCTGGTATAGGGTAGGAAGGAAACACCCAAAAGGTAGGTCCACAGGATATGTTATGATCATTTCCTAATAATGTTCACTTTTTAAGTCTACGTGACTTCTGGCAATCCTTGTCTATGGTTTACTTGGAAGAGTACAGCGAGATAAAATATCCCTGATTTCCAACAATAAGATGCACATTTTAAAGAACATTTTTTGTGAATATGCAATATGCTGATTATGTACAATTTGAGTTGTTTCCTTAAGGTAGATTTCTAGAAGTATAGAAACTAGTTCAGGGGGAAAATATAAGGTTCTTAAAATATTTCAAATAATTTATTTGTATTTTTGTTTAATGGGTTACAAAAATGCTGAATTCATTGCACTATTGATGTAATTTTTTCTTTTTAAAAATGTTGAATTTGAAAGTCAAAAATAGTTTTATCTCACAGTTTTAATTTTATTTCTTCACTTTTCAAATATTTACTAAACATTTATTTCTACTTTTTATAAATTCCCTAATTATGACCTTTAGCCCTTTAAAAGACTAGCATTTTATTAAATTGCTTAAACTCTTCACATATAAAAAAAATATTCCCTGCTTTTGCTATTTTGGCTCAATGGAGAACTTGAAAACACTTTGACCATAAATACTTAGATTGGACAAAATAAAGCAAACATTCTAAAAGAACAGCTGAATCCACAAGAAAATAAATTGAAATATCCAGATACACGAAAGGAAAAGAGAACTGAAACCAAGCTGATCCTGCAGATTCCTTAGAGACAAAGTCTTTTATCTGGGGGTTCAGTTGTCTGCGGCTAAGCATTTGCATTCAGTGTGCTCAGAGATAAGATCTTGAATGCTCTTGACAGAGTCAATGCTGAGATTCACACAGAAAGCTAAGACCCTTCAAGGATGTGTCTTTAAATAGAATTTGGACAAAATACAATCACCGACCGGGTGAGAAACAAGGCAGTTGTCTGTTTCGGGCCTGGGCTCTGGTAGGGAAAAACACTTTCTCCTTCCTCATGGGAGAAGTACGTGCACAGAGTGACAGCAAGAATGGTGCAATGTGCAAAGAATCTGGAAGAACAGCAAGCTGGGGCCTTTTGGACAAGTCAGCCACCCCGGGAGAGGCACACCCTGTACCCCAAGCACTCGGGAGCCCTTTTGATAAAGCCTCACTGAAGACATAAATTATAAAGTGCACAAAACAGTGCACCATGAGCAGCACTCATCAGGCCTACTGAACTATAAGATTATATCTTAAGAATGTCCCCAAATTGGAATTTTAAAAAAGATTCATCATGAAGTATAACTCAGACATAAAGAATGGTAAATTATGTCTGAGTATAACTCAGACATAAAGAATGGTAAAGCTACATGGATGTACCTTGAGGCTATATACATAAGTGAAATAAATAGGACACAGATGTGTAAATACTGTACAGTTGCTCTAGTGTGAGAAACTAAAGGTGTAAATGAGGTCCAGAATACGTGACAGATATTGTGAAATAGGAAGAAAAGGTTGAAAGGGAAAGGGGAACTGGTAAGTCCCGGGGAAAACAAAGAAGGAAAAGAAAAAATTTGGTAATGAAAAGGAAAAAATGGAAACAACGATTATGTGTATAGGGGGGTTTAGAGGTTGAAGGGAGGGCAGGGGAATGGGAAAAAATAGGAATCAAAATATATCATGCACAGGGACAAATTCTCAGTGATGTATTTGATCATAATATATTCCTAAAATACACCAATAAACCCAACTTATTAAAAAAGAAAAATTTAAAAAGATATATTAAAAGTATTGGAGACATTAAAAAAAAGATGAAAGCATGAAAGTTAAAAGAAAACAGTAATCAAAATAGAATGTCTCGGGCCAGGGATTTAGCTCAGTGGTTCCAGCACCTGCCTCACAAGCACAAGGTTCCAACTTTGAGCCCCAGTACCAAAAAAAGTAAAACATCTTAAAATGAGGAATAGGCACAAGAATGGAAAACTCAAAACTGTAGGTATAGTGATTATGCATATGAAGCAGTTCCTCAGTATTCCAGATCTGCTTCTCCTGGGCATATCTCTCCCCCCTTGGAGTGAGGCGAGGCCTTGCCAGGCTTTGATGAATGAGAGGTATCCCATCAGAGCCAAGGTCCTTGCAAGTGGAGTGCAGTTCGCTCTTTCTCCTGACCCAACAAACATCACTTTCGAGAAGACTGGAAAATCCATCTGAACAGCAGACCGGTTTGAGAAGGTCACTCAAAATGCAGTTCTGAGAGACATTGCAATTTAAAAAAGAAACATTATGAGATATATGATACAGAGCATGGAATGAAAAAGTCTGCAATCTGCTTATCAGATAGTCTATATGGAGAAAATTAAAGACAAAATACTTAAGAAAGAATAGCTGATGTCCCAAAAATAAAGACTTATATCACTAAATTCATAAAACCTCATAAATGCCCTACAAGAGAAATAAAACCACATGAAAGAATTCCAGAAGAGCAAAGACAAGGAGGAGATCTTAAAAGTAACCAGACAGAGATGGTAATTTACAGAGGGGTGACCATTCCAAAACACAGTATTAGCATCAGAACACAATGGAATAAACTTTTCAAAGAGCTGAGAGAAAATAACTATCACTTACCACTAAACCCTAAATATACACTGTTTGCAAGGATGAGAGCTAAGTAAAAGCATTTTGAGACAGCTAGTGAAAAAGCTTACCACTCAGTGCTTGTTAGAAGACAACTAGAAGCCAGGTACGGTGGTGCTTCAGCTCTCCTGACAACTAGAGGACGCACTTAAGGAAAAACGAGATTGTGCTAAAAAAAAAAGTAAGGTTGCAAGGAAGAATAATGATTGAGACAGGGTTTTAGCTCAGTGGCTCTGGAGCCTGCTTTGCAAGTGCAAAGTCATGAGTTCAATTCCTGGTATCAAGAAAAAAAAAAGATCAGAGACATGTGAGTAGATCTAAATATATAATCCATTGTAGAAAGCAACAATCCAAATAAATACTTTGGGAAAATAAATCAAGGTGAAATGAAAATAGTGAAAGACCATGTAATTAGATTGGAGGGCGTTATTATTATTTTCAGACCTCTTCAGGAGAAGAATAGATAACATGATTAAAGTCAAATGATATGTCCAAAAGTAAAGAAATACATGAAAGATTAGAATTAGTGGAGGAGGGATTAGAAAAAAAATCAAAGAATAAAAATGGTGCATATAAAATAAGTGTAAATAAATATAAATATATACGTAAGCAAAAGAAATATAGGCAGTGCAAACCTGTTGGTTAATAAAGAATCTCTATTATGTTAATTACATTAAGAAATATATATGGCTGGGCACTGTGCCACACACCTGTAATCTTAACACTCAGGGGGCTGAGGTGGGTCACTAGAGCCCTAGAGGTTTGAAAGTAGCCTGGGCAACACAGTACAGAAGGAAGGAAGGGAGGAAGGAAGTGAAAAAAAAAACACCTACGTAATTTTCAAGAGATATAGCTAAAATACATGGATATGAAGGGCAGACATATACAGGCTAGACGTTAACTGAATCAAAATGATTTGACCTTGCAGGTATGTTTCTTTTCATGGATGTGGATGTTTCCATTATATGCTATGATGCTAAACATTTGACTGAAATATCACTGAATGTACCTACTGGGAAGGCAACCCTCGGGTAGTGGCTGCCTTTGCTCTCAGTCATTGTGTAGGTGACGCAGTGAAACTACTGTTAGCGAGTTTTCATTCGTACCAACACCACACCTTCCTTCCTTCCTTCCTTCCAGCTTGACCATACCCACTTTGAATGAGTTTCTAAGCCTTACTATTGCTACACGTAGGTCCCACACCCTATCCAGAATGATAGTTTAAGACTTCGGTGATATCAGTTGAAGATCAAAGGGTTGAGATTAGGGCTTCTTCGCGCCCAGTGGAGTGAGGCTAGAGGCTTTGTCCAAGGGCCCCCAATGAGCAGATGATCATCTCAAAGGCTGAAGTGCCAGAGCCAGTGTTCCCTACACTATACCTGGACCCTTGGGCCATCTTTTTAAGGCCATAGATATCTCGGCATAGTTTCTGTCTTCCGGTTTCTTGCTGGAGCCTAGTCTGAAACTTACATGAGTTCTCTCCTCTGTTTCCTCCTGCTGTAGAAGATGGGGTCCCTCGCACGGCGCGGTCCATGTCCTTGACGATGGGAAAGGTAGGCACCTTTGAGGAATACAGTACTAGAGCCCCCAGAGTTTCCACCGTCACTCAAGCCACC